>JAWNKX010000188.1:1800000-1982142 GCA_035041755.1 Cacoxenus indagator | reverse complement strand
TGGATGATTCGAATATTCGATTTTGATGCTGTCCCCCATAGTTCAATTCCATACGTCCATACTGGCTTAAGGATAGTTTTATAGTGTAACAGTGTAGTGTTCCTAATACTTAATTTGAGCTATCTGATCCTATATAGTTTGTAATTCAACGGTTTCCTTTTGAGCTTAATGTGGGGATTCCATGTTAGACACCTGTCAAGTGTCAATCCAAGGTATTTGGCTGAGATGTGCGTAGGTATGATGTTCCCGTTTAGCTGGACTGAGGGACAGGATGTGTGTCTGAGAGTGAAGGTGACATGAGTAGATTTATCTGTGTTGACATCTGGAATATTGATTTTAAGCCATGGTTCTAATCGATATAGATGACACTGCAAAATTGATGAGGCAGCACTTGGATCGCTGTTCGATGTTAGGAGTGCTGTGTCATCAGCATATGTAGCCATCATTGTACTGCCTTCGCTTGGAGTCGGAAGGTCAGAAGTGTATAATGTATAAAGGATAGGCTCCAACACACTACCTTGTGGCACACCAGCGTTTATTTGTTTTATATCTGAGTCCTTACCGTCACAAGTGACATAGAAAGTTATAATTTCAAGATAGGACTTGAAGAGTAGATAGTACGTTACTGGGAAGAGTTTTTTCAGTTTGTAAAAACGAATGTCGAGAAAGATGGCCGAACAATACCTTTTGTGTTCGAATGCTTGCAAAATGTGTTGAACACCTCTATGACACTGCTCAGGTGTTCCGTGGAATCTCCTGAAGCCAAATTGATGATCGGGAATCATTCGTCCATCATCCAGGAGGGGGAGCAGTCGACTTAAGACTATTCTTTCAAACATCTTCGAAAGAATAGCTAGCAGGCTAATTGTTCGGTAGGAGCTTAGCTTGTGCTCTGGCTTCCCTGGTTTGGCAATCATGATGATCTCAGCATACTTCCATTGCGCAGGGAAGTGACTGAGCCTCAAAATGCCATTAAAGATCGCAACAAGTAACAATAGCGCTTTGATGGGCAAGAGGATCTATTTTATCATAGTCAGGAGATTTGCTTGGTTTTAGACAAGCAATTTCATTTTGAACTTCTTGAAGTTCTACTGGGCGTATTGGGAGATCCATCTGACATTCAGAGTCAATAAACTGGATTGTCTCTTGTTCATCAGCCGGAGAGAGGGAGTTCAACGGAGTGAATCTTGCTTCAAGGTGCTTCGCAAACTCTTGAGCCTTGCCTTCGCCGGACCTACACCAGACACCACTATGACTCTGAAGAGGCACCTTTCTCTTTGTTGGCCTTTTAAGGTATCTTGTCGCGCTCCATAGATTGTATTCCGCACTCCCTGGTTCAGCTTTTTCAAAGAAATATGAAGTTGCCTTTTTGCCTCGTTAATTACTGCTGTCAGCTTCTTCGTTGCTCGGTTGAGCGCCGTTTTGTCCCTCGGATTTCTACTAAGGTGCCAAACTCTTCGAAGTCTTCTCATCTCTCGGACCATGCTAGCAATCTCAGGATACCAGAGGTGGAGATCGCGTGTAGGATACTGTGTTACTCGGGAGGGAGAAGGAGTAGAGTAGGTTACAGCTTCGTGGATGTTCAAAGTCAAGTGTTCTAATGCTGATTCAATATCGGTACCAGAGTTGAGCTGAGTGTCTGAGTCAATTGTGTGTTCAAGCCAAGACTGATATAGATTTAAGTTGGTGTTTCTTCTAACGATTTTACCAGGTCTGGGTACAACATCAATGGGGATATCTATGTTGACTAATACGGCTGAGTGATCAGAGCAGAGGTCATGAAAAGGTGCAGTAGAGATTTTGTTGGGATCAATGCCTTTACTGAGAGCAATATCCAATAGATCTGGGATCTTTTCCAGGTCTGTGGGCCCTTATGTTGGTTCACCTGTGGAGTGACTAGTGAGTTGCGTGGTATGCATACAATTATATAAACTCCTCTTGGCTTGCAAAGCTGGAACCCCACCAAGTGTGCTTCGCATTAAAATCACCACATGCTATAAATCTCTGGCCCAGTCTACCAAAGACTTGCTGGAACATTGGCTGCAAAACCTTGTACCTAGGAGGGGCATAAACTGCTGCTAAAGTAATGTCTCCAGAGGGCTTGATACATTGACTACTGAAGCTTGGAACCAGTCAAGACTGATCGAAGCTTGTTCAAAAAATGTTAAAGTTGATTTGATTAGAATTGCTGCACCACCACGACCTCTACCACTTGGATGGTTTACAGTGATATGATCGTACCCCTGTATTTTACAGTAGGATAAGGAATTTAGATGGGATTCAGAAACAAGTAGAACGTCAATATTATTAGTTTTGAGAAAGTGTTCAACAATTGACCTATACTTGCATAGGCCATTAGCATTCCATGTAGTCATCCTGAGATTTACTTGCATGATTTAGACAAGACGTTGGAGATCATGGTGAACTGGGCAGTAAGCGTGTTTACCATTTCTTGAATCATCAGCTCTATACGTTTCAGGATTCTCTCTTCACTGAAGCTGTAGTCACTATTCGTTGCATTACTAGCCGTATTTGGGTTCTCAAGAGGAATCTCTGGCTGGGAAGTAACGTTACCCCTAGTTACGCTAGCATACGTGGAGCGGCTGCTGGAGTGCCAGACCGAGTTTGACTTGTTGCTGCAATGAAAGTGCCAATGGGTACTGAGATACTGGCTTTTTCCTCCCAGCATTAATTCTCTGAACAGTAGCCTGATATACCCTACATCCTTTATAGGAAGCCGTGTGTTTTTCATTGCATGGACGCAGGTCTTACGGTCTTCCCTTGTTTTCATGCATTGAGTTGATTTGTGGCCTTCGCCACATTTCACACACCGGTATTGCTTGTTGCAGAAACGTTGAGTGTGCCCGAATTCTTGGCAGCGATGACATTGTACCAAGTCGTCGAATTTTCTAGGAGGCTCTATATTAACCATAGCATTACAAAGTTTCTTGACTTCGAACACTTTTTTGTTGTTTGGTGCTGGCTCAAGATCAATAAAGAATATAGACATAGGAGCTTTGGTAATGCGGGAATTTTCGTTGGCTATGTGTCTCACTTCGTGACCAAGTTCGTGGAGATTCCTAATCATGTATTGAATAGAGGTGGAATAATGCAAGTTTTTAATAAGCGCACGATATGCCTTTTCTTCTTTCAACTGATAGGAGTGACATAAGTCTCCCTCTTCACAGAATATCTTTACCAGCTCTCTGTAGTGTTCACTGTTCTGCAGCATAATGCGTACTTTCCCGTCACGTCCAGCTTTGTAGGAATAATCATTACTACCAATGATTTGTTTATTCAGTTCTCGCATGGTTTCAATGTCTTCCACCAAGGGAATGAAGATTGGAGGGGGTTTGAATTTTTTTGGCGCCTGTTATATAGGGGATGGTCCCTGAGAATTTTCTGGAGTATCCTGGGTTTCCATAGCTCCAAGAATCTCGAAGCGATTTCCACTGACAGTGTTGTTTGACATATTCGGTCCATCTTGCCATACGACGTTACTTGACTGTTCAGCCTGAATGGGTTCGTCCTCATCGGCTGTTAATGCTTTTTCAGATAATGAAGACGAAGGCAGAGAAGCTCTAGCGAAAGGCCCCTTCTTATTTGGTATTTCGGGCGAGAGCGCCTTTCTTTTGGAAGCAGATACAGTTATCCACTTATCGCGTGCCTGCCAAGAGACACTTTTACTGACGCCAATGTTTGTGTCACACATAGTGACGTCAGCGACGGCGAACGACAATAATGATAATAAGTTTTTAAATGAATGAAAAAAAAAAAACAAAGGAGAAAAAGACATTTGTCAACGAGTAGAGACGAAGCACAAAAACGACATTGCTACGAAAATGTTGTTGTTCTAGTTGTACTTCACTAAACTGATAAAAACCATGCACGATTGCGACTGAACTCAAAGAGAGTACGACTGAAGGGGCGATTACCGTATTTTCTTTTGTTTTGTGTTCGTGTTGTTGGTGTTTGCGGTAGTTGTGTTGGTAGTAGTTGTGTCTGTAGTATTTCGTTTGATTGCGAGAGGCTTTATTATTATTATTATTATATACAGTTTATTTACAATGTATAAATTATAAATAAACTTAAAAAGCTATAACAACAAAGGCCTTAAGCTAGTATTAATGTTTAAATGTGTTGTGGATAATGTATGTACGTGTATGAATATTGTGATTAGGCTGTACTTACAGTGTTTATCTTATGTTATATTTATAATATTGTAGTAATGAAACACGTCGGTTCGGTTTGACCGCCGTATTCAGAATGCCACTCTTTTATTTCTTTTCTTATAGCTTAACCTAACATTGCTGTAACATAACATAACTTAACATTGCACTAACATCAGATATACTTATTACTACAACTCGACCATCCTGACAATTAGGATCTCCCGATCCTCGCTCGCCTACTTCTTGTTACAATTTGACTTATACTAGATTTGTCATTTTTCTTTACATTTGTCTTCCATATTCGTACAGATTTTTTCTTAACATTATCGGTTGTCTTGCTGATTAACATTTTAATCCTTAACATTGGTCCACGAGTAACATTGTTATTATCATTTATCATTTTATTGGTTTCTTCATAGGCTTTATTGTCTGACGCTTCTTTGATAAAAATATCACTTATATCATGTCCCATTGTTTTTTCATTCACATTTTGTTTTTGAGCAATATTTGACTTTGTCTTAAAATTCAGCCATGGTTTCATATTATGAACTGCCCAAACCCCACTGTAGGGTTTTTGTGTTTTCTGAAAATTTTCTACGTCTTCAACTACGAACCTATCTTTGTCGTTACTTTTCTTATTACTACGTCGCAGTTTCTCTACATTGCGTTTTGTTTCTCTACATTGCGTTTTACTTTGCTTTTCACTACGTCGTAGTTTCTTTACATTGTGTTTTGTTTCTCTACATTGTGTTTTGTTTCTCTACATTGTGTTTTACTTTGCTTTTCACTACGTCGTAGTTTCTTTACTTTGTGTTTTGTTTCTCTACATTGTGTTTTACTTTGCTTTTCACTACGTCGTAGTTTCTTTACATTGTGTTTTGTTTCTCTACATTGTGTTTTGTTTCTCTACATTGTGTTTTACTTTGCTTTTCACTACGTCGTAGTTTCTTTACATTGTGTTTTGTTTCATTACATTGTGTTTTGTTTCTCTACATTGTGTTTTACTTTGCTTTTCACTACGTCGTAGTTTCTTTACATTGTGTTTTGTTTCTCTATATTGTGTTTTGCTCCGACGTCGACGTTGTCTTCACTTTGTTGTTCGCCCTGTTCTGGCGACGGGGCGGCGTCGCAAGTATGTCGTATGATACATGAATCCTCGTCACGAGACTGTATCACGTTGCTCAAACCCGCTTCCAGGTGTGACGGTTCCTCTTCATATATATCGGTTTCATCCAAGCACGCTTGCAATGCTTCGGAGTGTACATCGTTTAGGCGTCTTATTAATATTCTTTTAGAACCACACATAGGTAAACCGAGGGCCACGCAATAGCGCCATAACTGTTCAAGGGCGAAGTCACTTTCATTTAGCATTTCCATTTTTCTACAACACATAATTGTTTTTGAGATATTGTCTATAGTTGGGTGGAAAATTGAATGGAGGGAATCATGTGATGAACTGAAGTGATATTAGTGTTGCAGTAACAGCAAGTATTAGATGAAGTTCCTTTACGATCGAATAAATGAGAATGGGTTAGATTTGTGTGTCCCAGACGTAGTCTGATGATTCTAGTAAGATCGCGGCGGGTAAATTGGCTATGGTTAGCAAAACTATAGATGTTGTTTTTTTTTGGAATTGTAATGGTTGTAAAAGTCGTTTGTACGTAAAAAAAGTGAGAGTTGTTTTTGCTTGTGGATAACGTTAATGTGTTTAATAATGTCGGGGATGTTGTGATTGCTGTTGAAGATCAGAGGAAGGAGAGTGGCGGTTTTAGCGGCGTTGTCGGCTTTCATTGCTAGATATTTGACAATGTTCTGGGACTCAGATGATGATAATTTTATATATACAATTAATTTTTTAATAATTTTAGATATACATTTAAAAGCGCTGAGTGAACTTTGGGGTTTGTTTTTTTGGCGTGACATATATATTTAATTGGGTTAGTTACGGACGATGTTTTGGACAGAAGAGTGGGTTTGATGAGCTTGGCTGGTATGTGGTTGAATCTATGTTCTAGGGGTGAGATGTCAGATTCAAAGAGAATGTTATTGATGGGCGTAGTTTTAAAAGCGCCAAGGGCCATTCTTATAGCTGAATGATAAACGGACCTAATTTTATTGGTTTGTTAGACTGGTGCGTTTCCGTAGAAATAAATGCCAAAATCTATTTTCGCCATTATAACAAATTTAACGACTGTTAAAACTGAGATAGGGTTACAGTTTTATTTGCTATTAGAGAGGCATTTGATGATATTGAGATTTTTTGATAGGGAGGATATAAGGTGATTTATATGATCGGTGATGGTGGCAATAGTGGTGGTAATGGAGGATTGACCACGTTTCTTTCTGCAAATGTGGATGTGTTTGCTTTTTGGTATGGAAAGTTTAGCACCAGAATAGTCGCACCATTTGAGTATGTCGTATAACAGTGGATCTAATGAGACAGAGCTAAGTTTGTTAAGGTTTCTGATGATGTGGTAGTTGTCTGCGTAGGCAAAGAAGTCAAGTTTTTGTGAATTTGGATAGTTCTATTGAGTTTATTGAAGGCTATTAGGAATAGGATTACGGATAGGGGCGAGCCTTATGGAAGTAAGTTATAAAGGGACTATACTGTAGAAAGATGGCCATTGACATATACTGTAATTTTTCGGTTGGACATGAAGCATAAAACATAGTTTATGATTTTAGGTCCTATTTTCCAAAGTTTTAATTCGTCAATAATAGAATAAATTTCTATTTTATCAAACGCCTTAAAAAAGTGAGACAATAAATGTATGATTATTAGTGGAGAGGGAAGAAGATACCAGATAATCTAACGAGAGAAGAGTGTCTGATATCGACTTTCTTTTTCTAGAGCCGCTTTGTCGAGTGTCAATAGATTTGTTGTACGAGACGAACCAACACAGTCTGTTAGCGACTATTTTGTCTAAGGTTTTAGCTAGGCAAGCGTTAAGTGAGATAGGTCTGTATGAATTAAGGTTTGTTTTGTTGCAATCAGGTTTGTTTACAGGAATAATTTTACTGAGCTTGTGATTTTGAGGTATGAAAGAGCTAAAAACTTAATTGTAGTGATCGAGAAGTCTACTCATAACTGAGGGGTGAAGTTTTTTTAGCATACGATCGAGTCCGGGGGTTTTACGTTTTAATTTTGAAAGTGCACCAACAAGTTCTATTGAAGTGATAGGGGAGTGGATTTGAATTGCTGATGATGAAAGATTGTAGGAGTTTGTGAACGGGGATGTCCGGTATTTGTTCGTGCGGAAAGTTTGGCAAAAGTTGGAATCATGTGATTGATGGGACAAGTGACAAGAGAATTTTTCTGATATAAGCAGATGATTAGTAATTGGAGTTGTTGAAGTAGATGATGACATGCAGTGGATTGGTAAGCGATTTCTAAGTCCACAAAAAGTGCGGATTTTAGACCATATTTTAGATGTAGGAGTGTGATGATTGTTTTCTGTTGTAAAAGCCTCTAAGGAGGAGCGTTTTGAGATTTTTATTTCCCGTTTAAGCAAAGCGTTAGCTTTTTTATATTTTAAGATGTTATCTGGGCATACGTTACGTTTAAGAAGGGATCATTGTGTGCTCTTTTGGTTCTTGAGATTTTGAAGGTGAGGGTTCCACCACGGTAGTTCATGCTTGTTACGGTAGGCAGGTGAGGATTGTGGTATGGATATGTTGGCACTTTCTCGAATAATCTTAACAAGATTTGCGTATTCTTTGTTTAAATTGTGGCTAACAGGGCGCTGACGATAATATAATAAGGAGGCGGTTGTGTATTTGGGCCAGTCTGCTGAGTCTATTTTGAATTTTGGAGTGGGTTTTGGGAAAGGAGATTTGCCAAAGAGAGATGTAATGATAGGGAGATGGTCGCTGCCCAATTAATAATTTTCAATTTCCCATCTTGCTTCTAAAGCAATAGTAGGGGTGGCAAGTATGAGATCAATATGTGTGAATGTGTGGTGGGTGCTAAAATGTGTGGGTGAACCGTTGTTTAGGAGTATGAGAGGGGATTGATAGATTATAGATAGATAGATAGATAGATCATAGTATTACCTTTTAGGTTGTTGATTGGAGAGCCTCGTAAATTGTGTCTCCTGTTATAAGCGTAGAGGTATTAAGGCAATTGAATACGTTTCGTAGGTTACGGATGGTGAATATTTTGTTTGGGGGGATGTATGAGCAAATAATATTAAAGGTAATTTTGGAGTGAATTGTAACACAGACGGAGTCAAAGTCTTAATTGAATGGAATTCGTGTTGAATGGAATTGTGAATGAGGACGGCCACTACTCTAGATGATCCATTGGCTGAATTAACGCTGTATAATTCATAGTTTATAGGGGTTGGAATGATGGGATTCCCCCTGGAGGGAAATAATTTTTGGGGTGTCTTTTTTAATTAAAATTTGTTTATGTAACCATTACAAATCCTCTAAATAATCCTAAGAAACATATTGATTAGAGGGGGTTATGAGGTTAGAAAATAATTTAACTTTGATCTGAGTTGATCAATTACAGTTATATTGAGTTTAGCTCCACTGCATCGACAGGTAATCCGCAGTGAGACCGCACTATGTATAATGCGATGAAGTGCGGCGTGCTGAGGCAGTGCTAGACCTGAAGTGGAGAAAGAGATATGAGAGTCCTCATCGTTAACTCTCATTTCTCTAATGATGTTCAAGTCAGCACACACCCAGCAGGCCGCACTGATGGGCCAAATGATGTAACAATTATTAAGACATTGAGTCGATATCGAGGTTATTTAGTAAAGCAGCAGAATTTTTCGTTTCGAAAGAGGAATTTTTTTTTGTTGCTTTTTTTTGAATTGATTGTTTAGAGTTGCTTGATAAAACTTTAAGTTTTGTATCGGTTATGGATTGAACTAAAAGTTTGTGGGAGTGGTTGGTGAGAGGTTTTTTGGAAATATTTGTGAGGGGAGGAGTAAAGGTGGAGGGAAGGATTGCGTCAAAAAGTGTTGATGGGTTGTTGGTAGTTGGTTGGTAGTTGGTTGGAAGAGAGCTTGAGATTATGTTCTCAGGTTTGGTAGTGAGCTGAGTCGATCGCAGCGTTTCTGAGTAGCGCGAACCCGTTGGGGAATGGCGTTCAGCGTAGATTCTTTCAGCGTTTTTAAAGTCCGATTTTTCCAACACACGAATAGCTTGGAGTTCCTTGTGCTTGAGAAAGGTGGGGCAGTTCCGGTCGAATATTCTGTGTAGATAGTTTGTGATGTTGTTATGTTTACAGTTGATGCAAATCGTGGTGTTTTGGTAGGTTTCCATATCTTCAGTATCTAGGTGTTTTTCGAGATAGCAGTTAAGGCAAAGTTCGATAGACCTGCAAGCTTTAATGGAATGGCCTAGGCGTCCGCACTTTCTGCATCTGAGAGGGAAAGGGATATACGACCGTACACTTACTTTTTCGTAGCCAAGATATAAATACGTTGGAAGCGTTGGTGTTGAGAAGGTGAAAACAATTAGTCCGGTTTCTTTTAGTGTCTGATCTTTATCTTTTTTGAGAATTTTTTTGCACTACTGGACGTTTTGGGTTTTGAATTCTGAGGTGATTTCATCTTCAGGTATGTTTCGCAAAAAGTTTGTGTAGATGACTCCTTTACATGAGTTGACTCCTGTGGAACCGTCGAGGTCAACGAAGTTGATTAATTTGGATGCTTGCTTCTTATTTTTTGTTTTTATAAGCACAGAAGCATTACGGAGAATTTTGACTTCTTCAGCGGGACTTCGCATATGTTGTCAATTACTTTCCGAAGTAAGAAAGGCGAAATTGTGTCCATACAAGTGTTGTGGTCTAACCTCGACATTACAAGGTACAAAGTATTTAGGGCCGTCCGTCACACTTTTTATTTTCTTTGTTTGGTCAATTTTGAGGCATGGTTGTTTGGTTCGTTGCTTTGGAATGTCGGGCGGATCGGTTTTGGTTTTATTTAAATTACTAAACATATTATTGCTGAAGTAGGACAAATTGATGTGAAAAAACGAAGAACAATAGAATGTATGTATGTATGTATACGGTAAAAACCGAAAACGAAAGCAAAATAAAAAGAAGAAGAATGCTCGATTAGACACTAGCGAAAGCCGAAAACGGTCTTAACTTCACGAACGGTAGTCGACGACGACTAACAAACGTTAACGATTACTTGAGAGAGTTGAATATCTGCCAAATGTAATACTCCTTTAGAGGCAAAATCAATAAATAAAATTTAATCGTGTAGAACAGCCTTCGATGTGTAAAGCATAATAAGACCGCATTTCAAATGCAGTTGGCAGCCCACATAACAGTAACGTTCGAAAGCGATGCTTGAATGGCGCTGGTACTGAAAATTGTCGTTTAGGGTATTTAAGTTCTCTTACGCGTCATAACATGGAATTTTACGATTTATTGTTAAGTGGCGTTTCGGCAAAGGTAAACATAACTTGAGTGTTGATAATAACAAGTAAGCATGTATTTTCTCAAAACTTTCTGCCAGTCTATTGCGAAGTCGTTTGCGCACAGAATGGTACACACTGCCACCAACGATCCCGACCATTGGACATCCCCGGTGACTTGCAATTTCATAAAGCAATGTTTTCGGTCAGTAAGCATCAATTTCTCATTGACTACTGACGATTTAAATGAGTTGCGACGATTCAATTGGCGTGCGGAAAATCCTGCTTACGTATTTCCATACAATCCGTATCGTTTTAAATTGATTGAGAAGTTCTTTGACTCGCTGGTTTGTACACTTGACTCGATGGAACAACAGGTGCGAGCAGAAGAAGATACCGCTAATGACCCCGAACCAGCTTCACCGGTGTTTTGCTACATGATTATACTGTACTCATGGATCGTGAAATCGCAAGACATTTGCGGCGGTAATGAGGCAATTGTGTCGTCCAACAGTAAATACTACCGCGAACCAATTGCGACATTGAGTAAGTATGAGTGAGTCAGTAAGTTCACCCGTATATGAACATGTCTTTGCAGATTTTTACATACTCAAAAGTCTGGTTAAATTGGAGCGGAAATATGGTCGTGAATATTCCAATTTCAAAGCTCTGTGTTTGTACCTGAGCAGGACTGTGCGTTTTGGTTTGTTGTAAGTAACCAGTCAAATGATCAATACATGAATTAGATTTGGTGGTGTAGAGAAGGGAATGATAATCTTCTGCCCGTTGATCTCTGACCAACTTTACCTAAGTCTCAATATTCTCAAACGTATGGCTGCTTTGCTTAAATTAGACTAGAAATTAGGTAATGTGTGTAGAGCTGCTGAAGTCTTCCACTCGATAGAGATTTATTGCTCTCGCATCGAACACATACACACATAAATCAATAGCTGAAATTAATTCAAGGTTTTCGTTTTGTAACCTATGAAGTTTTTCTCGTAAAAGTGTTATTTCAGGACCATACACACAGTATCCTAGGAGTAGTATGTGATAGTCCTCATTCTTTTTATTTTACATATAAACATAAACTTTTATTTATTTATTTAATATAGTTAGACAAGTTTACAAAACTAAGACTAACTTAAAAGTAATAGAACGGTGGCTACTAAAGCCTTTGTCTTTGTCTTTATGAATTTATGTCTATAATATATAATAATATAATGTCTATTTCCCTTAAATAAGTAATAATTTTGATTATGTTTTCTTTTTTGGGGTTGGCAAGTGCGGATACAGGGTTACTATTTTGAATGTGATGTTAGTATATGATCTAAGTTAATGTTAGTGTTTGCTTGACAGTTAGGGCAGGATAAGATTAAACTGGGTTCAAAGCAATGTTGAGTGAGTGTAGTGTGTTCTTAATATATATAATAAGTCTTAATATTATAATTTGGTCATTTCGACTAATACTTTCTTGATTTACTATTTCTAGACAACCGGATATATGAAGTCAGTTTTTGTGTAGGTTTTGATACCATGTATTGCCATTAGTTATATTATTTCGCTGTTTGTCAGAGAGGGTAGTTTTTAAATATTTGTTTATGTAGGATTTAGTAGGATATAAATTTTGGGTTATAATTAAGAGTCTAGTGAGACAAGCTTTGGCAGTTTTGTCAGCTAATTCGTTACCTTTTATACTTGAATGGGTTTTAAACATTTTGGAAATGATATAATGTCTTTAATTTCACTTGGTTGGAACTTTGCTGCATAAAGCAGATTGTTGATGGGTGTGGAGCGGAATGCTCCAAAAGATAGTTGGATAGTGGCATTAAAAGTAGATTTAAATTTATTTAAGGAAGATTTGGGCATATGTCCATACATGAATAGTGCATAGTCTATTTTTGATATTAATATGGTTTTCGTTATAGTTATTAGTGTATGTGTGTTGCAATTTCTATGTGTGAGTCCCATCTAAATTTATTATTTATTGTTAAACCAAGGACTTTTACGGAAGGTACTGTAGGTATTTGGATGTTGTTGCATGAGATGTGGCATATGCCATATGTTTATGTTTGCTGCAAAATGTGGTGACAGAGATAGATATTTTGGAAGACGGTATCTAAATTAAAGTTAATATTTTTCCTGTTGTTGAAGTTAATGATTAAGAAAATGAGATAGGTCGATAATTAGCTAATTGGGTTTTGTTGGATTTTGGTTTAAGTATGGGAATAATTAGGCTGGTTTTGTATGTTTGTGATATGAAATTGTTAATGGTATTGTTGCAAAGCTGGAAAAATTTTAGCTTTTACTGACTGTGTGGCATATTTTATCATTGAGCACGAAATCTAATAAGACCTGGGGTTGAACCTTTGAGCGGGTGTAATACTGAGCTGAGTTCTATTGGGGTAATTTCATTTTCTATTAATTGTGTACTAAATCTGTTTGATGTGTACTTACTATTTATGAAATCTGTGTCAAAATTTGGATCTAATGATTAATTCGACCAATATTGTGCAAATAAATTTGCTATTGAATTTTTATGTGTAGTAGCTGGAGTGTTGGGGACATCCTTGATGCTGTGAATAGCATTGTCAGGGGTGAGACCGCAAAAACGTCATAAGTTTTACAGGATTATGGTAGTGGGAGTGCTTGGTTGGTGTAAAAATGGTGGTAACTTGTTGTTTGGACAGTTTAAGTTCTCTAGAAAACAGGGCATTTAATAATTTGCATTTTGTATTAAATAATGTTTCAATAATGTTGGTAGATATGTCAGTATCGATGACGTGGTCTTCGCAGTGATTTGCATTAGGTGTGGTAATATTATTGTTGAGCTGATTTGGTGTTGATGTGTTGACGTGTGTATGGAAGGTGACGGATGCGGAGGACTCCAGGTCAGTGCAATCGCGGTGGTCGGTGGTTTATGTCGTTGCCACTGGTTTTTGTGTTTTTGTTGGTTTGAGTGAAGAGCAGCTGCATAGGATGATACGAGTTGAAGGCGTTCGTTGTATATTGCCATTGCGTTTTTCGCGGTCGGCTTCTCGAGTGTGTTGATGGCTGGAATTTATTTTTTTTTTTTATGATGGATATGTAACTGCGATCAAACGGCTTATGTTGGTAATTGGGTATGCCGTCTTTGCAATTGACGTAGCAGTGCAGGTTATTTCAAGTTTCTAGATCTTCGGCGTCAGAAGGCAGAGTTTTTTACTTCTACATGCTTTTATATGGTTGTTTTGGTTGCTTGAACGAGGTTGGTTGTTTCTACTTGCAGCCCGCCATTGTAGTAGTTGAGATCAAAATTTTTAACTTTTCCTGCGCATACATTGTCAATTACTTTTTCGATTAGGAATGGTGAAACGTTTGATAAAGATTCATTACTGTGTTTCCTTGTAATTATTAGAAATGTAGGGGCATTGGAAGTACATTTTACTTGTTTTTTTTTTTTTTTTTGGCAGTTGTGAAGTAACCGACGGTTTTGTTAACTGTTTTGTTTGTTTTGCGATCCGTAACGTCTCCCAGGGATTTCAGATTTCAATTATTTAAACGTGAATTGTTTTTTTAAAGTTTTCGGATAATTCTTTGGTTTATTTCTTTTCGAATTATGTTCTGTAGTTCTTTGTTTTTTATTAACTGACACAAGATAGGAAGGCACGACAGGTTCCAATGAGAACAGAATTGTAATTCAACATAAACTTTTACTTGCCCCTAAATTGTGGCCTTGCAGCATCGTATATTTCCCATAAAAACGATTATATTACATATTATATAATGGTGAAATTGACAAAATTTTTATATACTGAAGTATGGTTCTGTGTCTTCTGCTAGCCTTATTATATATATTTGCGTTTAAATCAAATGTTTTGTTTTTCGTAATTTTTTAATTGCTGATATTGCATCCACCACCTGATCCATTGTCATTGCTTTCGGGCGACTCACCTGATTCCAACACTTTTTGGAGAAGATTCTCAAATGGATTCTGTTATGGTTTGTTCTATTGTATATGTTGCTATCTAAAAAAGTCTTCAGTTTGAGTTTATGGTTTTGAACCCGTTGGCATTTGAACACCCTTTATTTAGTTTTGCAGATATCAGATGCAGAGACTCTATTATGTTGTCTGGTGTACCATTCATTTGAATGTTGTCTGGGATCTTTTTCAGGTTGTTTGAGTTTCAGCTTGAACTTCTTCTAATCACGCTTCAGCTAGTTCATAGAAGTTACAAAATGATCTCCTAATTTTTGTTGTATTGTTCACAGCTATCAACGAACACACAAACTTATATTGGAAGGTATGCTAAAGCTTTTCACAGAGCATCGTACTCTCTTCTTCGAGAGCAATGAAAATGCTTGGAAGTTCTTCTACTACGTCTTTTTGTGTGACGACAAGGCAAGCAGCTTAATGGTTATCGGTTATTTAAAGCGGACCATGCAAATTTGGGCAGGTTCTCAGCTTGATGACAGCGATGAGCAACAATGTCTCCGCACACTGACTAATAACTTGGTAAATGAAAAATTACTGGATGCCTACTATACCATATTAAAGGAGGGAACAACAAAGCTATTACCACTCGCTATGCTGGTATTTCTCGATGTGCTGCAAGAGTAAAGTACTAAAATAAATTCAAATTAACCTATCTCTAACCCAAGCTTTCTGTAGTAATGTGGTGAGCATGGATTGTTTCAGCAAGGATTTTCTCAGTGTTTTACTGCTGTTGGTTATCAAACACGACTACGACAGTGTCCGCAAAAAGTCAGCCGAATTGTACATAAAAATAGCGACACGTTTGCAGCCAGACCGGAATGTATTTATGCACATTCTAGAAGTTTTTCTTAAGTCGAAAGCTATTAAACGTGATGGCGAAGATTTCCGTACGAAACTTAGGATCTACATTAGCGTATTCTTGGACGTATTCCCAATGATGCGGAATTTTGAATCGTACCTGGATGTCATAAACACACCAAATAGGATAGATGAGTTATGTACTCTGGCTGCAAACGCGCTGGTATCTCTTGTCAGTTTACATATGCAACAAATCGGCAATGCACGACTGGAAGTTGATGAATTAGTTGCTTTTTTATGTGGTCTGCGTAAAACAATGCCTACTTTGGCTTCTGATAAACGCAGCGTTCTTATTAACTTGTTCAGTGAACTCGATTATGAGATTATTGCGCGCAATATTCATGGTGGTCTTGAGGTGCGTACATTCTTCCCAATACTTATTACCTTTTAGTTGTGTATATTTCTCAGTTGTTGAACTCCCTGGAGGATTATTGCTTGGATCTCTTTCACAATAATGAGCTAATTGTCAAGCTTCATATTAGCAACCTTTACCACAGCCTACTACGTTCCGTTAACATCTCGAATAACTTTTCAAAACTCAGATATGCCGCCTCTGATTTGAATGATGAGTTCGTTGAAGTTCAATTGGAGTTGGATAGATGTCAAACACGTGGTGTGGTAAGTGATTTACTCTATATTTAAGTGGAAACACCCACATGTAACACCGTTATCTCACATAGAACGACGGCTAGACCCTTGAATAATTTTTTTTTTATAATGCACAGTGCGTGATGATTACAATTTGGGTACTCATCATCAACTAGTTAGTGCAGTTTCACAAATTCTACGAAGATTTTTTTCCCGAAAACATTTTTAGCTAACTCATCCTTAACTCTCCTTGTCCTTGCTTTCTTATAGAGATCCAAAATCTATTAATCTATATCTATATATAAATATATTTACAATCGTTTTACGCCTAGACCATATAACCGATTTTATTAAAAAATGTACCATTCGACAGATTTTTATTTGCAGATTGTCACAATATACTTTTCAATAAACTTAGGTATTGTGGGCGTCAAATTAGTTAAAAGATGTCACACACACAACTAGAGTACAATTTTACACGCACGCTTGTATTTTGTTAAGTTACCTTAACGCATGTGTTTACTAAGTGGCATAGTCCATTTCAATATTATTACGATTGTGGTTGATTTTCAACCGCTAGTCAAACACTAGTATATATGAATAAGCCAAGACATTTTCTTTACCATCATTTTGATCAAAAGTATACCATTCCAAAGGTTTTTATTTGCAGATGTGTACAATATCATCATCATCAGTCACCTCCACAATCCGGGGTGGGGTTTGGCTTTCTCTACAATGGCTCTCCATTCTTCCTTTTTCTTTGCCAGGGTTTTCTAGTTCCTTGCAGCAATAGTTATTGCATCTTGTTTTTTGCCGTCAATTAGACGCTCCCGTGGCCTTCCCCTGCTTCGGCAGGCCAGCGGCTTATATTGCATAATTAGTGCCAGTGCTGTCGTGTTGTTAGGACTTAGGACATGCCCATTCCATCTGAGGCACTGTGCTTCTACGTATTTGTCTATGTTTTCGCCTTGCATAAGTTGTAGTAGTTCTGCGTTATTTCTGATCACATATTCTCCCTCTATCGTAAGCCTTAGCCCAAATATTTTCCGGAAGACTTCGTCTCGAAGATTCGTAGTGATTCTTCCTCAGCACTCGTCAGAGTGCCTTGACTTAAAGAAGATCATATGGGCATAGTACGTTTTGTTTGCAGCTAGAAGGCGATCTTGGATATATTGTCTGTCGCTGTTATCGGTTATCGCAGGCACCCCCAGATTCGTAAACTTTTCTACGCCCTTAAAAGTATAGTGTCCTATTTTTAACGGGCGTGCTCCTCTTCGTCTTGCGCTTTTAGAGAGAATCATATACTTAGTGTTATGGCCGTTGACTACAAGGCCAACTGCCTTTGCGGATGGATTGCGGAGGATTGCAATGTCGTTCGCGTACTTTGCAACTAGTCCCGAGCGTCAATATACTAGACAGAAGACATGTAATTTTTGACGGCAAAATGTAGGCATAAGTTGGATACAACTGTTGATAGCCTATCCCTGTGCTCACTCCAGTGCTTGACTCAGAACTTTCGCTTTAGCTTTAGTGTCCTTTAACGTTGCAACTGGCAGTCTTGTTAGCTTTTTACAAACGCCCAGCTCAGAAAATACTTCTGCAATTTTTTTTGGCGCTTGATGCTATCAAAAGCTTGCTTGAAACCTATAAAAAACATGTGGACAACTACGTCAAATTCATAACATTTTTCGAGGTTTTGCTTCAATATACTTTTTAATAATTGTAGTTAGGTATTTTGTTAGGTAATTCGACGATTTTTTTCGCACCAAACTTCACAGTTACCATCTAAAGGCTATTCTAGAGATTCCCTGAAAATTTAATCAATTTATGGCGTCCATAACGGACAAACATATAGATACTTTTCGAATTCGCTAAATATTAAGACCAACTCAATTTTCAGATGCTTCTTAAACTCTTATAGATACTGTATAGATACAAATAAAACACAAAAACAACGCCTCTGAGAATTGAGTTTGCCGGTAGTGCCGCTCAAATTGTACAAAGTCGAACACTGGAAGATCAACGAGTAGTAGACAAAGCGCAGAAGCCAGCAATTATGACGATTGTAGTTAAATATCAGCCGCTGGGCGGACACTAGTTGCAGTAAATGTTCAATCTGCTAACATTTGACTCTAATGCGTTATTTTCTTTTTTTTTCGTTTAGGACGTTTTATTTTGTATCTGGGGAGATTCTGATCTCTGACTACTGTCCTTCTTCAAGCGCTACGGCGGGTGGGTGTGATATTACCTGAGTGTGTGGAAAACGGCTAAAGGTTATTAATACTTTTGTAACGCCAATAATTATAGGGTTATGGGTAGTAAGTTCGCGTCTACCTCCTTCCTAGCTTTTTTTTTTGTGGGGAAGGATATCAAGTTATGAATATTTTTTTTTTTGCAATTGTGGTTGAGACTATCGGAGATGGACCGATGTGATGTCATTTAATGCTGTGGTCATTCTGCAATATTTGCTGAAGCCTGGTTGTTGCTCTGACAGCTCGAAGTACTCCTTTAACAGTACTAGAAACAGCTATTCAACAATATTGTTAATAAGGGAAAAGGTACATAGGAGGACTTGGATTTATAGAGGGGCCATTTTACACATTTTTGAACTGTAGACAATGTATTACATTTTTTATGAAGTTAGTAACACGGTAAAAAAGATATCGGGTAGACCATAAACTTTAACAGTCTGATAAAGATCCGAACCCTAGGAGGTGTGCAGTGCATCACACTCAAACCAAAGATTGAAATTGAATTTTTTTTTTTCGTTTTTTTGATTTATCAATAGAAATTTGGAATCCATTCACTTTCGTATAGATTATAAATCATCTAGTCATGAAGCTCGCTTTACTCGTGAGTGTGCATTTCAAATTGCACATTCCAATGGTATCCTACATACATAAATCCACCCCGTTTAAGGTACATATATCCAAAAAAAATTGGGTTGTCTAACTTAAGTAGTAGCCTATCTTAGAAGGTCCCTTAATTGTTTATTCAAATCGGACCAGCTTGAGTTATGTATAGTAAAAGGGGTTTTGGAGCTCAATAAGACCTCTAGTTATTCCATTTTAATCGGTTTCGTAAATTTCCACTGAATTTGTAATTGTCTTGTTTATTTGGAACAGTTGCCTGAAGAGACACTCTTCGCCAAGTACTACTATACGCTACGACGCTTGTACTTTATGTTGCAATTCGTGAGCAAACTCGACGTGCGAAACATATTTAATGCCTTGCGTGCTCGTTTTTTGCCGAACTGCGTATACGGCTCAACAAAAAAGAAGTGGCGTTTGGGTAAATATTTTCCTGTGTTCCTGTGAAATAGGTTAAACCTCTTCTATAAACACTTTCCGACAGATCACATCGTTTATGAAGTTATAGCCACAGCGGCGGTCATTCTGCGTGATTATTTGTCAACTACAGATTCAGTGGAACTGCATGAAGTAGTAATACAAATGGTTGGACAACTGCAGAAGCTCTTGCTGGAGGCACAGAAACAGGACTACAACCTTATGAAAACGGTTCTTTTTTTGCCAATTAAACTAAATTTTATGTTATTTTTGTGTTTTGTATTTTTTTCTTAGCTTTTTACATCGACTATCATTTTGCATATCGGATTTGCTGAACCACGTCCTGAAGGCCAACTCGTGTTATCACGCGAAACCTACAGCCTGCTGCTGGGCACTCTAGAGCGCGTACTTCAGATCTATGACAGTGAAAAGTTAACAAGCATGCGAGATAATATCCGCCTCATGTTGAACGCTTTTCAGCGTATGCTGGTCGTTAAATATCTTGACTTGCCCAATGCAACTATTTGGAAATTGGCTCTTTATTATACACTGGTTAAGCCTTTCGAAGCGGAACTCAAGGAGATTGTAAAATTGTTGTTACGCAAACACACCATTAATTATGTGCATGCTTTTCCCGTGCTTGTCTATCAACTGCATAGCTTAAAACCAAAGTTAACTGAGCGCAAGATTATCGTAAGTATCGTTTTCTGCTAAATAAATCTTAACATCTTCTTAACTGTCATTTAGAGCACACTGAGGGCACATGTCATTCTCGTCGATGAAATAATGCCGGATAATTATGCTTGGTGCTTTAAACTACACGGCTTCAATTCCACACTGGAAATTGTCTACAAGGCGATCATGCTGAGCAAACCAAATGCGTCTAACAATCGTTTATTGCCGCTTACCAGTCTCTTTGAGTTGGTGAAGAACCTTCAAATCAGTGATGCCGTTTTTAATATTATGTGAGCGCGAAAATAATTTTATATTTCATTCTCTTCACGCAGTGAATAGTATTATAATCCTGTCATGGTAATAATACCTTGGTGAAACCAGCATCCGATACCAGATAAAGTATATAGTATGTTCAAGACCAGCTCGGCTAGACTTGTTGATTTAAGCAAGTACTGCTGTCGTTTTTTCTGTATGTATGCAAATTAGTCACCCAGTTTGTAAGCTAAGGAGTTTAAAAATTGCACGAACTTCCTTTTTTGAAACGCCAAGTAAGCCATCAAAGACCGTGGGTAAAACCGAAGTTCTTATAAGAAAGCATTTTCTTTATTTTTAGACTAATAGAGCCAAAATTTGTATAAACACATATCAGTTTTACACAGATAAGCCCCGAAAAAAACATATTAATATTAAATAGATGGTATAGTACCCATATTCGCCCATTAGTAAAAGTGTTATACAGTATTTTTGCATTACCATTGAAACTGTAAAAAGACTGAAAAATTCAAGTTAATTGGATTACGATTTGTCTAGTTCCAATACAATTCCTGCATTAAACTTTCAGGCGATTTAGCGTGGAGAGAATAGCAAATTCGCCATAGTCGAAGTTAACCAATTTATTTTATTGATGATTATTCAGAGACACCATCGTACGCAAATATAACGACCACGACCTTAGTGGCATCGAATGTGATACCCTGAAAACCTTCAACAAGGAGTTGAACATCATTAAAAAGCGTTGCCGCAATGGGAACACCCCGGCTAATCAGTCAGCCTCACCAAGTAACACGTTTGTCAACAGACAAACATGTGCAGTCGAACATGTGCAGCAGACCACTGGCAGTGATGTTGAAATGACTGTACCAGATGAGGACACGATCCAATCAGAGCATGAACTATAGAAGCCAAAGGAGTGGTCCAAAGTTGTTGATTAAGTTGTTTATAAATCGCAGTGTCTAATTTACTTTTTCTATATTATTAAGCGAAAACGTTTTATCTTTTTTTTGTAATATCCTTATTACATGAATTCCATAAAATTATTTTCGTAGCCACTACATAATACATTCACACGATAAGGATTCAAATACAATTTTTTTGTCCCTATACCCATACCCAAGGTAATTGGATTACGATTCGTCTAGTTTCAATACAATTCATCCATAAACTTTATCCGTGTCCGCGGAGACACTTCATATATTTCAAAATTTCTCATTTTTTGATGTAACATACGATGCGGATTCGATAGAAACGTGAATCATTTTCCTTCCTTCTTCCCTATTTAGGTGAATCTTTAGCGCGTTTCAGGCATATCTAGAAAGGCCAACTAAAGATTGTGTCAGCGCTGATGAGTGGCCCATTTGGAGTGAGTTCAAAAGATCAGTGGCCGGGTGATTCTCATCAACCTCCTATATGAACAAGCTTATGTGCTCTATGTCTTGCCAAGAACACTCGGCGAAGAGGGCATCAATGAATTGGCAATTATCATTGATTGTTTGGTTATTTCTTCTACTATTTAGGCGGGATCCAGGTGATCACGTTCTTCATAAGAAGAACGTGGTTTAATGCCAAGTATTGGATTTCAACCGTAAGTCAACACCGCCGGCCGCTATAATTCGTTTGATAATGTTGAATGGCATTGAAACTTGTGCAAACGGGTGGACGGCTCGGTGAACGAGACCACATAGCCATAGTATATATTCACACTTTTATTTCACCGTGAATGGCAATTTGGGTGCGGGGTTCGCAAGAAGCAAACAAAAATATTTTGACGTAAAGTTGTGTTAAGGGGAAAAAAAACTAAGCAATAATTCAAACGGCACAGAAACTGAAAAATACAAACAATAATGGCGTCGAACGTCGAAGAGAATCCCTTTGCCGCACTTCTAGGCAACGACGACATCGTCAACGAAGATGGTATTGCCAAGACTGTGGTAGAAGAAGTGTTGCTCTTCACTCTGTGTCGGGAAACGAAAAATCGAAAGGATAGTGCCTTACTTTGTTTGGCGGATTTGATTGTTGCAGACTCGAGTACCGTGCTCGGCGAGCAACTGTTGGCCCATGCACTGTTCGAGCGTTTGTTGCTCACGGAACCAAGCGAATATTTGATCTCGTCCGATGACAAAACTGAGGCAACTGCCGAGGTGCTCGAAACAAAGGCGATTATTTATTTATGCCACGCATTTCGCCGGTGCCAAGAGCTTCTAACAGAACACCCAAAAGACTGCGAAAAGATACGCGATTTGATATTAATAAATGCGAGCACCTGCATACGACAACCGGATCTGTTTCCAGGCCAGTCTTTTCCAACACAATGGTTGAGCTTGTTCGAGGAGACAGATGAACACAACAACATGGAAACGCAGGAGTTCCTGGTTACAACTGTTGCAAAAGTAATGGCCGAAGATGAGCCCCTCGAGGCAATTGGTGCACTGAAAGCCATATTTTATCCTATGTTAAATGATCTCCAAAAGCAGATAGTCAAGGACAATTTGATAACGGTGAAGAAGAATGTATTCTGGATTTTAGGGTACTTTACGCGTGACAAACGTGCAGGAGAACTGGGAGAGTTGCTCATCGATTACACAACACCCAATCCGAAAGCAAAAGGTCAGTCAAATTAGAATATCAGATAGTCAGTTCGGACGGTAATAAATTTTACGACTCAGACAAAATTTTCTAACTAAGGATTACCAAATGCACCAAAAAAGTGACTAAGCCGATTTCCTCAAATTAGTTGTTTTGGTCCAGTTGTGTAGTACCGGGACGCAGATCTGACCACTACTATGAACGAAAAAACTATAAGAAATTCATTGCTCCTTGCAGGTGGCGAATACATGGAAACTCTCTTTGGCCAACTTTTGAGTATTTCGATAATGCCGAAATATCAGAATGGACCCTTTGAGTTTTTCCGCGATGTAGCGCTGACGACTCAACACAAAGATCCCTCACTATGGCAGTTGATGGCGAATCATCAGAATGCTATGTTCGGTCTCATTAAGCAGCTGCTGGTGCTTAGTCCGATTACAAAGAAGAAGATGATGCAATGGATAGCGTATTGTCTCAATGCAAATGTGGCTCGTGGTCATCTTTGGAACAACATCAGTAATACTTTCGAACAGACGCTTAATCAAAATGCGAGCGATTCATTTATGACCGGTCTGTGTGCGGTGCTGATGCGACTTTGTGCGCCGTTGTGTGAACCAACATTGAAGGTGATTATACGAACCACTAAACATTTAATCTCTATCTAGCCGGTAAAACGAAAGTCCGGTCTTCACCATCATACTGACGTGTTTTAAATTATACGGCACTTGTCGTTCTTCCTCAACGGCACCAAACTATAACTTACTGCTTCCAAATTATCACTGCTTCCCCCCATTCACCGTGTAGGTGACATTTTGCAAAATTTGTTTCCTATGCCACCGTCCTTCACTTGTTGTGTTAAAGCGCACAATACGTGTGATAGACTACTAAAACAATACCATTAACACGTGATCAAATTGTTCTTCCAAAATGTGTACAAATTGGTTTGTTTCATTTCGTTCCTTTCAGGTGCTCCTTGTCGATCCGACGTATTGTGCTGTTAACGATGATCAACGTCAAGAGAAGGAAGTTAATTTGTTAAAGGCATACGAAGAAACTTGTTTGCTGCCTTTTGATGAGAACGAAAAGCGTTTAACGGCGGATAAATATAACTTTATTACAGAACTATTTTACATGACACACAAAGCGTTCGAATTGGGCTATCGTGCTTGCATGGAGCGGCTGACACGTATGATGCGTGAGTTGCAGAATACTCAGACTGCCTATCAGGATGTAGCGAACACTGATCCGAACAACGATTTGGCTAAGAATCTCTTGCGTATGCTGCAAGAACAAATGCAGCAATGCCTTTGCATACGCAATGGATTGGCTGAGCCCGAGAATGACACTGTCATATTAAAGTTCTTTGAGGCTTCAGCGATTTGGTTAACGGAAATTGCGCTTTTGCCACGTGAAAACTTTGAGGAAGCATTGGACAAAAATAACTTTGCGCCGAATAAGCGGCGTGACATTGAGCTACATACGCCACCGTTCGTTGCACCCTACATGGCATCGGTACCTGAGAATATAATCGACAATATAGTAGCCTATTTGAATTTCAGTCGTCATTTTGCCGGAGAGCAGTACATCTCGGTTTACCTATCGTCGCATGATGCCTTCTTTAAGATGATCATTCTATTTATGGGCAGTTCGGAATTGGTGAAAAATCCGCACTTACGTGCAAAACTGGCCGAAGCGCTGGAGTTTCTACTGCCTAAAGAGATAGCGGGCAGCATGCGCAGCACCTTTACAACGCACGTTTTTGATCGGCATGTGGATCGTTTGAAGGTTGTTCGTAGTCTGCTGAATGTATTCGTCAGCATTGAGATGACGGGTCAGTCAGTGCAATTCGAGCAGAAATTTAATTATCGCCGGCCAATGTATGCAATTATGGAGTATCTTTGGACCAAAGAGGAACAAGTGGAATGTTTCAAAGAGCTGGCACAAGAAGCTGAGGAAAACATGGAGGCTATAGAACCGCCACTGTTTCTGCGTTTCATAAATTTGCTCATCAACGATGCTATTTTCTTGCTTGGTATGTATTCATAAAAGCCCTTAACCCGGTTAGGTTATAATAGCTGACGGCAATAGTTCAGGTTAGATTAGGTGAGGAGATTGGCGCCGATCTTGCTGTTGAGATCTCCTTCACCCGTTAAAGCAACCTAGACGATAAACCCATGCCTAAATCCTGTACGGATGTATAGTCGTATGTATGTCGTCATGGAGAAACCCTCTTTTAAGATATTGAATTCTTTGCCTACAACAGATTAAGATTTTCCCTCTCCACTTTTTTAACGTGACAACTAAATTTCAAGCTGCCTTATGGTTAGCCCTCAGCACCAGCCACCATAAACGGAGATTAGTATGTGACATCCATTGACAAATTTCACTGGAACGCGGAGAGCTATTCATTGACGAATTATGAAAGTATCCTTTAGAATGATTAAGTGACGGGCTACTTAACCATTCGCAAACCCTGCCTCTTAAAGTCTAATAGCTTTCCTTAGACAGTGGGCACCAAGTATTTTCCTTCCTTAGCGCTTTTCAGGAAACCAAAAAAGTTCATATCAGGTTATACACAAACTGACGTATGTCTTACATCGTCAAATTTTGAACTCCACCTTGGAGGGTGCCTTTTTTGACAAGCTTTGATTACATCCTCAATTTAACCACCTTTTTTTAGATGAATCGCTAAACAATCTTCAACAAATACGTCAACTGCAACAGGCACAGGACAATGGCGAATGGAATAATTTGTCTAACAATGAACGCCAACAGCAATTGTCCAATTTGCATCACCTAGGCATGTTGACTCGTTTCGACAATATACTCGCACGGGATACCATAAATATACTTAAATTACTCACTACCGAAATTAAGAGTATATTCTGCCACAATAGCATGGTTGATCGCATTGCGGCTATGTTAAACTATTTCCTGCTCAATTTGGTCGGTCCGCAAAAGGAGCGCTTCAAAGTGAAGGATAAAAAGGAATTTGACTTTGATCCAAAGCAGACGGTACTGGAGATTTGTCACATCTACATTAATCTAAGCAGTAGCAATAGTTTCTGTCTGGCGGTGTCACAGGATGGTCGCTCATACAGCTCACAATTATTCACCTATGCAGAGAACATACTCATACGTATCGGTGGTGGTCAACTGATTGGCGAAATGTCCGAGTTTGCATTGAAAGTGCAAAAGATGGAAACACAATACAAAGAGGAACAAGAATTCCTCGCCGATGCACCTGAGGAATATTTAGATCCAATTATGTCGACTCTAATGACCGATCCAGTTGTGCTGCCTAGTTCTAATGTCACTGTTGATCGTTCGACTATCGCGCGCCACTTGCTGAGCGATCAAACAGATCCCTTCAACCGTGAACCCCTTACCATGGACAAGTTGAAACCCAACGAAGAACTTAAATCCGAAATCGAGAAATGGATGTCGGAAAAACGATCTGCAGCACGTTTGAGCAGTTGAAGATCATTTACTATAGCATAAATTAGCCAAAGATAATTGACGAAATACTTCAGTCTTTATTAATAGGCAGGGGAGTAGACATTACGAGGTTCAAATGTGAATTTCTGGGGAAAGTCCTGAGTTTAACTAGTAGGAGAGCTTTTGCTAAAGTTTAACTATTTGTGTGGCTAAAATTTTACAGGTGATTGTAAATTTTTCCTTAATAAATAATAAATAACGTAGTCACATTAGCTACTGTCATATTACACGTATTTGACTCCTTGTTGAATCCTGGCTCGGGTTACACATAGAACAATTCACAAATGTGTATTAGTTTCAGTATGGAAAACGCAAAACTATAAACCAATGTCTCTCTTTAAATGTTCTCATTTTACATATTTTAAAAGAAATACATTCATATGTATGTAAAATGCTAAAATTCATTTCATTGAAACATACAGCATTTGTTTTTTATTTTTTTATTTGCGATCGATAATCAGCCGACGATAGTTTTCAACGTTCTATGATATGTCAACCCTACTGTATGTAATAAGAAATATATAAGAAATAGCTAATCGCGAATAAAGCGAAATGCGGTTGTTTAGACATTTGGGAGCGAGACATGCCTTGTTAAAACGTACCTTGTCAACGGTAATATAACTACAGCTATCTCCATTAATAATTTTTATACAAATTTCAATACGTCCCAGGGCATTGGCAAAACTTCGGCAACACCAGCGCGAGTACGAATTGTCGAGGTGGGGCCTCGTGACGGTTTGCAAAATGAACCAAAACTGTTGCCAGCAGCTGTAAAAATCGAGTTGATCGATCGCTTGTCAAGGACAGGTTTGCAAACAATTGAGGCTACAAGTTTTGTAAGTCCAAAATGGGTGCCACAAATGGGTGACAATTCTGCAGTGCTGCAGGGAATACAAAAACTGCCGGGCATTGTATATCCCGTATTAACGCCAAATCTGGAAGGCTTCAAGCGGGCACTACTAGCAGGTGCTACGGAAGTGGCTGTTTTTGGCTCTGCTTCTGATGCGTTTTCATTAAAAAATGTCAACTGTACAGCGGCTGAGGCAATCGAACGTTTCCGACCCGTTTTGGAAGCCGCTAAACAAGCGGGAGTTCGTGTACGCGGTTATGTGTCTACCGTAGTAGGTTGTCCTTATGAGGGCACTATCAAGCCAAGCCAAGTGGTTAAAGTTGTCGCAGCGTTACATGAAATGGGTTGCTATGAGATATCAATGGGTGACACAATAGGTGTGGGCACGCCGGGATCATTCCGAGGCCTACTCGACGAGGTGACGTGTACGATCAGTGTGGACCAATTGGCTGTACATTGTCACGACACATACGGGCAAGCATTGCCAAATATTCTAACGGCACTCGATTATGGTGAGCGGTACCTGCACGTATTCAATTCTCGTAACTTTTTAATATTTTCAGGCATCACCGTTGTGGACACCTCTGTTTCCGGTCTTGGAGGTTGTCCATATGCACGCGGCGCTTCAGGCAATGCAGCTACCGAGGATGTTATTTATATGCTGCATGGTATGGGTATTGAGACTGGTGTAAATTTGGAAATGCTCATTGGAGTTGGCCGTTACATTTGTGAACACTTGGGCAAACCAAGCGAATCTAAAGTTAACCGCGCTTGGAAGGGCCCCAACAACAAAGGGAGTCAATAAACACATTGTCACCCATGGCGATCCAATCTGAAGCGATCAAACAATCCTCGCCATGGCAGACTAACGCCTAACGATCGTCCACCCAACTGCTTGTTGTATCGAAACAATAGTTTTTATAGGGCGGTGGGAGTTCCTACAGGTTAGAATTTGTATTTGTGGAACTCCTCCGAGAGTTGGCAATTCTTGATAAGGGAATACTTTTCTGAATATGTTTTACAATGAAAATCGATTGCTGTGGTACCCTTTCTAATGTCTTTCGAACGAATTGTGCTCAGTAAAAAAAATTAGGACAGGCAGATAGTCACAGTTTAAATACCCAACTACTCTCGAAAATAAGCGCAATAATACCGACGAGTTAGTTTCTGCAATGACAATATAGCAGTTTTTGAAGAGAAATAAAATCTTTTCACATGACACTAGTACCAATATAGCAGTTTTAGAAGAGAAATAAAATCCTTTCATATCACACTAGTACCAATGAATTTATGCACACTTCTTCATACACGTGAAGTTCTTATTGGACTGATAGTCTCGGGTAGTAATGGAGAGAGATCCGACCTTTTCAGGCCGGGTTTCCACAGCAATCACGCCGTTCGTTCTTAAAACAAACCGGAATAAACTCTGGTCAAGTATTGCTAACTTTCAGGTATGGTACTAGAATACTAAAATACCTCCTGATAGCAATTCCTACTGCCACACTACCATTACAGACCTCATTTGTAAACGTTGGCATTTAATAGTTTTCTTTTTCTTTTTTCAAACATTTCATTTTAAAAATAAATTGAAGAACTAATTAAAAGGAATTCAATCTTAAAGTATCCGAAAAACCAAACCACACAAAGAGCCCGCGCACGTGATAAGATTGTTAAAATTTATGTGCGTCCTTAATGGTGTACATTGAAATATCCCCGGACATGATGGAAAGATCAGCCAAGCTCTTTTGATCCAGGCGACGGGGCAATTTTGAGGTTGCATGATTCTCAAGACCACCAGGTACTTTCAACTTTCCATCATGACGTAGAACTGTGGTAGCCATAGCAGATTCCAGTAATTTCTGCATAGTATGGCCGCCGGGTATGGTCACGGGTGTGCGCTCATCGACGATCTATCAGGGGGAAGAGAATCAACCAGTTGTTAGTTGAATGCATTAGATGCAGATCCGTTTACTTACATGTTTGAACTCCGATGAGATGTAAGCCTTGCTTGGCAATAGGCAACAGCCAGAGGGTATGCCGGGAACTTTATTACCATTCGAATGCGCAACGGGTGTACCAAATTTCGGTTGATAGCGTCGTGATTCCTGCTCCACATCGCGAAATGCGTTTGCATTAAGCACATCCGTGTTTTGGTTCCTTGTTTTCAACGAAGTCATGAGTGGCGCAGTAGCTGTCTTCTGTACATAAGTGCGTATAGGACTGACAACGTGTGAATATGGATGTTTCAGCTCCTTTTGGCGTACTGATGGTATACCAGAGGGCTGCTTAAAGAAGGAAACCTTTGGGCGATTTTCGAAGCTGACAAATACGTTGTTATTCCCACCAGGGTTTACCTTTTCTTTTGGCTTTGGGGGTTTTGGTGAATCATTTTGCACTTTAGGGGCAACCGAGCTGTTCACCAGTTTCTTAGGTGTAGCACCATTTGTAAATTTTCCACCAGAGTTCATAATGCTTGCATTACTGCCCAAGGGTTTTTGTTTTGGTGTAGTCAACCGCTTTGGTGAAAGCAAAAATGTATTACCTTTCGTAAGCGTTGGAGTTGGGTCTAATTGATTTTTATTGGCGTTCAATTTTTCCGACGTTTGAACAGTCGCAGCCATATACTCCATACCTTTGCGCATCATATATTCGACCTCTTCCATGGTGTCATTGAAATGCAATGACTTCTCTTCATACCATTCTTTGTTTTCCTTATCATCACAATCAAACTCTATAGTACTATCTTTGATGGGACTTAAGCCGGACATATCCGCCTGAAGGCTCGCGAGCGAAAGCTGCTCTTGTTTGATATGTACTGCTGCTGCTGCATTTCTGCACGATTCGTAATTCTTTTCATCATCTTCATCATCATCCGATATGATCTCAATTACAGATTCATCGGACAGATTTTCAGTTGTGTCTATACCTAAACGGTTCAGTAGTGTATTCTCATTTTCGGTTTCGTTGGACGATTTACTTCTCTCAGTGTATGTCGTTTCAAGATCAATTAAATTAACACTTTGATGTAGATCATTTAACAACTCTTCGGTCTCATCCTTTAGTAAACCTGGCTTGACTTTTGCCAACGCAGCATAGAATAAGTTGTCCACATTTATTGATTGCTGTCTATCACCATTAGCAGAACCAACACTAGTGCGGCGGCTTGTTGCTACAGACTGTTCGTTCGCAGTCTCATAGCAACTTGATGTGGTCAGACTGTGTTCACTCTTAACTGCCGTAGTCTTGAAACTAAACTGTGACGAAGTGTCCGATGATGTCTGAATGGAATCATCTTCACAATCCTCCAATATGGTCGATGGACGCAACAGACCAACCATTTTGATGGGTGATGTCTCCACGCCGTCCACTGTGTTATCCCAGAAGCGAGATGGTGCCTCAATATCCTCAAGTTGTGTACAATCTACGTCCTTCGGCGGACTCTCCTTCTTGAAATTGGACTCCTCTTGCATATGCAGGTCCTTGAGCATACGATGTAAAGCAACTGATTCAGCATCCAACGCTGTTGCAAAGGGATACAAAATATTGTTATTAAAGGGTTTTAAAGTTTTTTTTTAAGGTTTTTCCTCCATACCTTCTAACTCATTCGATTGATTAGCATTGCCAGAGCGATTCTTGACATTCGCCAGAATCTTCTCTCGATTGTCACTATGCAAATATTGGAAGAGTGTACTGTCCGGATCAGAACCAGTTTTTTCGCACATTTGCTCCAAGGCCTCAAAACTCTCATTCCCCAGCTGTATCTCATTGGCTGTAGCCATGACGTCGTAAGTTGTACGATCACAATGGCCAACGTTTTTTTGCTCAGACGGTTGTTCCTTCTGTTTCTTCATGCCGATTTTTGTATCTCGTTTTGATTTGGCTTCGCTTAGCAACTCCTTAAAATCCTCTGAGAGAGACAAGCTACAACGATTAACAATTGCAGGGTCAGTTTTCGTTGCTGTCGGTTGTCTATGGAAATTCAAGGATATTTTGGTTAGTGTTTTGAAAGGTAGGGTGATTAAATTATTAATTTTTTTTGTCTCGGCAACACACACAAACCTATCCAAAAATATTTAAGTGTATGTGTGGGGGTCATGCGGGTCATGTAAAACATGGCAATAATTATGTGGCGCAACAGAAAGTAGCACAAAATAAAAAATAACTTGTTAATAACTGTATTCTAAGTTAAATTTACAATATACATAAAAAAACTGTTTACCGTGGTGCAAAAATGAGCTTCATTAATTTTGCGCGCCAGTCGTCAACCTTGTCCGCTTGCTTATATCCTAAGCCGGACATTGTGCACACATACGCTTACACACACACTGAACTTTGCAAAACACTGCACATTAACATTTTAAGGTAATTATTAATTATTTTTAAATTGAAAGAGGGACAGGAGCTCACCTTTTTTTAGAAAAAAAACTTCAAAATAGTTATCTGACAGACCGAAAGTAAAACAATGGCTGAAGTACTAAAAAATTTAAATGAACGCTATTGACTAGTGATGGCACAAGCCATCTAAGTATGCGATTGTCTAGACCGATAACTTTGTTCAAGGCTTGGGTTTGCTTTGTGTACTGAAACTAATTATTATAAACACTGTTTACGCTGAATCAAAAAAGTTTGGGCACAACATTTTTAAGAAGAGACATACTTCATACTACTTGAATTATGTCATTATCTTCATTTCTTTAACAAATGTGACGCTATCTAGAAGTAAGTAAGTATTGTGCCCAATATAAAGCAATATGTAGATACTGGAAAACTGGAGCCGATCTAGATGGCCAAAACAGAAAATTACACCACGCCAGTGAGCATTGTGCTATCCTCAGTGGCTCAAAATCCAAAAGATTCAGTGGTCAAACTATGAAATACACCAGCGGTTTGCAGAAATGTTCAAGTTTTTAAACAATACGATTAAACACAGCTGGGTATCTTAGGATCTACGCATATGAGAAGTTCAACTAAATGCGCTAAGCAACCATTTCATTTGTGCCAAAACTTTACTGATATGCTTGTTGAGTTTTCCTCTGATTGATTACACCTTAAATAAAAGTTGAATCAAATAATTTAAAAATTATTTCACCTGAATACTTCTTTGTTGATGTGAAAAATCTTTGGTTTAAGTAGGGTAAAATTTTTCATAGCATCTCGCGTAACGCTCTATACAGCAACGCTCGCATACAATCAATCATTGTAAAGTTCACATACAATAAAACATCATAACGTCCGCATACAATTAAACATCCCATCGGCTCGCGCGCGAAGGCATACTGGTCGCTTTCCACATACATTTACATTTGCCTGCCTGAACGTGTGCGTCGATTCAGTAGCCTAGTGCAAGTGTACTACGGCTGCTGTCCCAAAAGTCGAGTTTCAATCTCCACGGTGAACGGAAAAAAGACGCGCGCTCACATCAGAACCTCGTGAGTGCTAAGCACACTCACAAATATATATTCTTTTATATATATTTCACTTAAATATTCAAAAAACTGATGGTAACACATATTCATATACATCGTATAGTGATTCTTCTTTGTATCTTGTGACAAAAAAGGCAAGTGAAGAATTAAAATAAATTAAATAAGGAAATTCCTTTTGCTATAACCTCAGTTAAAAATAAAATTAAAAATAAGAACGAGTAAAATTAAACGCCATTCGGTTCGCCGCGCTGCGGCAAATGCATTAAAAATGGTAAAAATTCGTAATCTTAGCGACGTTTCGGGTGTTAGCAGTTCTAACAGAGATGACTCAAATCTATCTGACTCCGAGTTGCGGAGGGTTCCTAATGATACCTCATGGCTACATGACAACTGTACATCAACTAAGACAACAACAACAATAACGTCAAATGTCTCCAAGTATATAGTGACGCATTCAAGCGCCTTACCTGAAATGTGCTCGTTCGTTGATTTGCAGAGTCAATTTTTGACTAGCGCTGCCCCGGTGCCAGCTGTTTCTTTTAACACGGTCTCGATTTGTACCACAACTGCGACTCCTTGTGCTAAGATGTGTTGGCAGACGGCTGCGACAAAAAGACTACCCAGTCCACTTTCCCGTCATAGTAGGGTAAAGAAGGGGAAAAGGAGGTCAGGCCAACCCGTGGAATCTTCTATTTCTCTGGAAAGTCCTGGCACATCATAAAATACCTTTGCTCTGCTATATGACGCTGGGAATGAGGATGAGACCACTGAAACACTTGCCGAAGCCGAGAAAATGGTCCTTGACGCTGATGCTTTGCTTGAGGGAATTGATACTGAAACCACTCGCAGGACTAGAAAACCACCCCCTATCAACATTGATAATGTGAGCAATGCTCATCTTTTGGACCAGGAGCTGGCTCTGGTCTCCGGACCAAACAGTTTCTCGCTTAAAGTTATGAGAAATGATACTGTAAGGGTCTATACTGAGGATTCTGATTCGTATCGTATTCTGGTTCGTTACCTAAAAGAGCGTAACATTAAACACTACATATACCAGCTTAAGGAGGATAAAGCTTTCAGGGTAGTTGTTCGCAACCTGGCCAGCACCACCCCCCACAATATTATCAAGGAAGCCTTTTATACCAAAGGCCACAATGTCACCGGTGTGTTTAATCCCAACCCACGCAAGTTAATCACTAAGGTTAATGGAGTAGACACTGAAAATATGGTACCAAACAACTTCTTCTTCATCAACCTTGCCAAAGCGCCTAACAATAAGGAGGCTCTGAAAATTTAGCATATAGGCAGGCAACGTGTCCTGGTGGAAATTCCAAAAAAGAACCTGACTATCATTCAGTTCTATAGATGCTTTGGATTTGGAACACCAAAAATTACTGCCTGCGACAGTTGATTTGTAGAAAATGTGGGCAAAACCATATCACCACCCAATGTTTGGCTGTGGAGAACCTTTGCTGCATAAATTGCGGTAAGGACTGCCGAGTTTTCAAAAAGAAATTAAACAGCCTAAAACCCAATATATCAATTTCGGCGCGTGGCAGCAACAGTGAAGATTCTATGAGAAGAGTCAGTTACATCCCGGCGGTAATGGGCAAGGGAGACACACTACGTGCTGCTTTGCATATAACTAATCCTCCGTAGAGATCTTGCAATGTTAACAACAGAGCCTTGCATCTACAGCAATCGCCAGAGACCCCTGACAGTATTAGCAGGTTAGAAGCTGCAATAACAGCCCTCACAACTAAAGTTTACACAATTATATTAATGTTTAATGAACTGAAGGAGAGCAATCAGTTCCTCAAACAATTATGCCTAAATTTCGTGAATGCCCGTAAATTGTGAATTGCGGAATGCTCATGGAATTTCTGGGCATGTTGAGGAGCTTAAGCATTTCCTTACCGACCATAACATTGATGAGTTGCTCATCACTGAGACATGGCTGGAAACTGGAGTCCAGATATTTATACGTGGCTACAACATTCACAAGGCAGACCATCCCAGCAACAGGCCATGAGGAGGAGCGGCTGTGCTTATTAAGCAAGAAATCTGCTATTCTTTACAAGAGCCAGTGAGAACAGCGAAATTACAGATGGGCACCATCCAGATTTCAACCAGTAGGGGCGAGTTAATAGTCACTGCATTATATCTACCTCCGCATCTTAATTGATCAACTGTAGACTGCGATCTTTTAAGCCATCTAGGAAGAATGTTTCTCATAGGTGGAGACTTTAGCCCCAAAAGCAGATTCTGGGGTAACTTTAGAGCGGATACAAGGGGTAGCTGCTTACAGAAAGTTGTGCAAAACTCAACAGCTCAAATTCTGGCAACTGGTCAAGTGACCCATTTCCCGTACGCCCAAAGACACACACCCAACGCTATTGATTTTTTCATTTAAAATGGGCTGCGTTCGGACGAGTTGTCTATCAGGACTGAGTATGCAAGTGTATGGCATAGCAGCGAGGTCAAACATCACGAAGGTGAGAGTACTGTAGGCCAAGACATTGCGTATGCTTACTGGTGCCCCTTGATTCATGCGAACGGCGGACCTTGAAAACGACTTAAAAATACCGAAAATTGGCGATGTGATAAATCGTCAGCCAAAAAAATATATAGAGAGGTTGAAAAATCATCCAAATAAACTAGCAAGGCGCCTTCTAAAACGCAGAATGGGAGGAGTTAGGGTGGCGAGACGGCTGAGAAGATCGCACCCTGCCGACCTCCGTAATAGATCTCTTTAATACACTATACTATATCCCCACTTATTATTTAAGTTGTTTCGTTTATTTTTGTATATACAATTTAATTGAAGTTGTTATAATAATAACAGAAAAAGTAAATATAAAGTAAAAAAAAAAAAGGTAACACATAAGTGTCTTATAGTTCGGTGTTGTAGGTACATGCATATCTATCAACTATATAGCAAATTTAATTACACCAATTAAACTGCTAATATTTTTCTTCTCTCTTGAAGCTGCACTAAAATTTCACACTTAATTATCGAATTGTGGCATCACTTGAAAAATTAAAATAAGTGATGCAACGTCGTGGGTGGCAGGGCTTGTGCACACAGGGTAAAGTTGTTGATTGATCCCAACCTGGTTAGATGCCAGCAACGATCCCTCTTAATACGCAAGTCAAGTTGACATAAAGCCTCCCCGCGGCGCCCCCTGGATAGACAACACAACAACCGTTGTCTGACGAACTAATGTATGCAGCGATCGCCCTAGGCGACTTCCAAGGACAGGTTGGGGGCCTGGAGTAGAGATGGTGGCGGATGAGACCTACATATTAGGGCCAACGCTCACAGCCTCAGCGAGGTTACCAACACCAGATTTTGTCCGGACCCCCCGCCCGAGGGTCAAAAATTGGCCTGGCCTTCCAGTTGGAGGTTGTACGTGAGGTTAACTCCCTCACCACTTAAAAAAATTATTAGTTCAGAGACAACTACAAGCCTCGGATACGAACGGATCTAATGATGACGACCCCAGCAAACGAAAAAAGGACAACGATTTTCAGTTCTGCCCGTGGAATGTGAGCTCCCAGATCAAGTGGATTTGATGAACTTGTGGTGGCCCTGGACTACTACAAAACAGACATTACCGCAATCCAGGAGGTGCAGTGGGATGGGTCGGGCCAAATTAGGATGAGAAACTGCAACCTGTACTACGGCGATAGCTACAGGGAGGGAAGACAGCGCTTATTTGGGTTTGAACTTGTTGTTCGAGGCAGACTTAGGCCAAAAGACTAAAGCTTTAAATGCATAAGTGAGCGCCTCATAACAATCCGCATCAAGGCTAAATTCGGCAGCTTTAGCGTGATTTGCGTTCACGTTCCGACAGAGGAAAGGGATGACGATAACAAGGATGACTTCTATAATCTCCTAGAAAGAACATACGATCAATGCCCCAGCTACGATACGGAGATCGTTCTAGGAGATTTTAACGCACAGCTGGGGAAAGAAGAAATCTTTGCTAGAGTCGTCGAAAAGCACAGCCTGCACGACAACACATCCGGAAACGGACTCAAGCTGGTGGACTTCGCCTCGGGGCGGAACCTCTCTAAAGCGAGTACCAGATTGATCACATTGCAATCGACGTCAGACACTCCTCCAGTATCCTCGATGTCCGAGCCTTCCGAGGAGCCAATATCGTCTGGGATCATTTCCTTGTTGTATCCAACGTAAGAACGCGGATATCGACAGAACGATGGAGTCCAGAGAAAACACCACAGTTTGACGTCGGAAAGCTATAATCGCAACACACCGCCAGGAATCGACAGACAGAGTCCGACATAGTCTCCCTGAAACTCTCTTAAGTTTGACGCTACCTGCACTAACAATAAAAGAAGAATGGAAGCGTTGTCAAGAAGCCATCAAAGAAGCTGCCCCTGATGTGCTGGGTTTTACGACACCACCCATGAAAAACTTATGGATTGACGACGAGTGCAGACAGGCCTGCATCGAACGATGAGCATTGTGAGCATCTTGAGCTCTGAGAACAGAAAAAGGGGGAAGAGTAGCGGTTCCTCAGAAAGAAAAAGGAGGACCATGAGAAGCGCGCTGTTGAGGAGATGGAGAGGTGTTATGGCAGGAATGAATTCCAAAAGTTTTACCAAAAAGTAAAACAGTCATCCGGAGGATACAAGTTTCGGACCGAAGCCTGCATGGATGAGAATGGACAACTGTTAGTAGAGTCGCAGTCGATACTGAGAATGTGGAAAAAGCATTTCTGCAGACTGTTCGCCGAACTATTTAAAGCAGCTGGGGTGACCTGTTTGGGCGCATCCACCAGCTCATCTGTAAGATATGGTCGGAGGAAAGCATGCCCGACGAGTGGAATCTCAGTGTTGTCTGCCAGATCCATAAGAAAGGAGACCCCTTTAACTGCGCTAATTACCGAGGGATCAGTCTCCTTAACATCGCATACAAAATCCTCTCTGCCATCTTGTGTGAACGCCTGAAACCGTTTGTCAACAACCTGATAGGTCCTTATCAGTGTGGTTTCCCGTCAGGGAAGTCCACAATAGACCAAATCTTCACACTGCGGCAGGTCTCGGAAAAGACCCAAGAAATGCAAATCAACACTCACCACCTATTTGTCGATTTCAAGACCGCATATGATTTAGATTTTTTATATTATTAAATAGTTGTAGCGGTGTCTCCAGGTTTCGAGTCTCTTTCACGTGCGCCAGGGCGGTCACGTCATGTGTAGTGAATCTAACCTCGTGATGGGCGAAAGCACTGGCCTGTTCCTTTTCAGTTTTTGCAAATCCTCCACTAAGGCATCGTATAGGGACTTGCCTAAAGTACTGCCTCTTGAGTGAGTTAGTACATTTCCACAGTGAGAAGTTGGCATCTATAGTGTAGTCCAATCTTAGCTCAAAGAATTCAGATCTAAGTTTCTATGGCGTTTCTATGTTGTCTTGCAGCTCGATTCCACAAAATTCTGTCCCATGGGTCCTGTGTTCGGATTGCTCTTCTTCTTAGGCGTCTTTTAGTTGCGAGAAGTTCCATGGCTTCTCTCGTGAGAATATGTCCGAACTAACTGGGACAAGTGCGGACATGACAGGAGTGTCAGCACCAGAGGCATTGTGAATATTTTTGGTGAATCGACGGCCATCTCAATATCAACACCTAAGTTTAACTCCCTCTCCAAGTGAATTGAGTTTTCCAGATGTTACTCAAACGTGGCCAGATTGGTATATCTAGTTATTCGGTTATCAGCGACAGTGTATATGCCGTTGGTGTGAATGGAAACGATCAAGGCTAAATGATCGGAGTCCAGGTCCCAATTCTCAGTTATACTAGTTCCGAAATCCGGGATTCCGTGATGTACTGTAAAGTCTATGCATGTAGGTGTACAGGTAGGCACATATGGGTATATAGTTGGGGCCCCTGGCGCGAGAACTTTGGCCCCACTGGCAGAGATGGCTTCTGCAAACGTCCTTTCAGGGAATTGTATCTGTCACCCCAAAGCCATTGCTGAGCAATCCAATTCCAACCATGAACCTTTGGCCAGAGGCATGAAATATTTCAGTAAATTGCCTTCCATTTATTCTGTTCCTTGAAGGGCAGTAAATTGAGCTAAACTCCATGTTCCCTAATCCCGTGGCAACTTTTACAGACGACATTCGTATGATATGTATTTCCAACACTATTTAAGGGAAGTGTCGAAGGGAGCTCCGCACTAAAACCGTTACACCGCCACCACTGTGTCTATTGCGCGAAGGTTTGTAGGCATGGTAAAAGACGTATCCATAGATCTCAATTGTGTCATCGCGGTTGAGCCTTGTTTCTGACAATAGAAGGACGTCAATGCTGTTGTTGTACGCAAAAGTTTCAACTTCTTTTACTTTGCCTGAAATCCCATTGGCATTCCAAATTAGAATCATTATTGGATTCATTGTGAAGGTGTGAAGCAGCCCCCTCTCCATTACATTTGTTGACCGTATGAGCCTCTCATACACCACATTCTCAAGCCTTGTGAGCCGTTTATTGGATTGCTTATTTTGTTGTCGATCCTCTAGTTGCTACTGTTTCAGCCACTGGAAGAATTGCTGTTACTGTTGCTGTTGTTGTTGCAGTTGCAGTTCCTGTTGCCATTGCTGGAATTATTGCTGCTGCTGTTGTAAAAGAGTCTGCACATCGATTAGCAGCTGCGGTTTTTGTTACTGCTTCGAATGCTGCTGCTGCTGTTTTGCCTTTTGGCTGTTTAATGGCTGGTCAGGTTCTAAACCGCTATTAATTAACATTGAGGGAGAGTTGGGGATGCTCTGTGTATCATGTGCTAGTGAAGCGTAGAAATATATCAAAATATGGAACATAATTAGGATACCCACGACAACGCGTAAACCTACTAAACTCGTGAGTGCCCCATTTTGTTCGTATCGCGTAAACCAGCTGTTCTCGTAAACACAACTGTCAGTTGAATGTAAACAAACAATTCAAAATGCCATAATGAGTGAAAAAAAGTAAATTTATTGAAGGAAGTGCAGAAATTGCCATAAATAATTTATTATTTTTGCAAATTTTTGGCACGATCTTCAAATATATATATACATATCTCTATTTGCGTTATTTCTCATTTCTATTTCTCTTTTACCATATGTTTGGGGGACAATTGCTATTCACGATAAATTCGCAATGAACTTCAAACGGTTTACTCTATCAATTATCAATGAGTTTCACGCGATTGCTTTAACTTTTTGTGTATGGAGTTAGTTTAAGCTTTTAAACCCTTAAGGAGTTTACAAGACATTTACACGTTTTCGTGAGTACTCTAAATATAGGTCTAAAAATAGGCCTATTCCTATAAAACTACCGTTTGTAAATAAAAGCCTAGACTTACCAAACATTTAAGTAAATAATAAGTCGTTCCCATTTTTCCAATTCAAATTTTCCAATATTCTCGCTGATATAAAAGCAATGTGTGGGAACGAAAAATCTTCGTCCGACATCGACAATGTGGACTGCACAGCACAAAAGCAAAGAAAAAAGGTGTGATCACGTACACAAAATGATAATGATCGATGATTGATAATTTGACCTCAGTAATTCACGAACTTTTTTGTATGTAGATATATTGACTTATGTGTCTATGTTATTTATAACAACTTAAATCATATAGCACACCGAATGAAATAACGGAATTATATGTGGGTTTTTTCTCATTCTTTATGTCTTTATTTAATTATACACTCCCAAAGGCCCGGTCAATACTATTGATTTGCCAACTCCACGAATTGTGGAATGGTGTAAGTTCAAAAACTTTTTCACTTCAGCACACGAGAAATTCTAACTCCACTTTTCTGTTCTTTTAACCTTAAGCAGTAAAATTAAATAAATTGTGGAAAACAAAAATTGGGTGTTCAAAATGGATAATTCACCAACGAAAACCGATTTTCTCTACGAGGAGATGTTGAGAGATATAAGAAAGAGCAATATGATAAACCGCAAAACGAAATTTCTCTCACCTACAGCAAAAAATTGGGGCCTGCGCGACTGCGGTATTGGGACTGATCAGTCAATGCCACTCGTCGACTCCATGTACAATTCGAAGTACTTGGATTCTACCGATATTACAGATTGTGTCGAGTATACATTGCAAACGGCGAACACATACAATCAGCAGAATACTATTGAAATCGATGGCATACGCATACACTTGGATACGGTTGTTGTCGATGATGACGATAATGAGGCGGACATAAATGGCGGAAATGGCGAAAATTTTGGCCAATCTAAATTTGATCATAATGCAACATTCTCCATGAAAAATCCACGAAAATTTGCTGCATTTTTGGAAGCGCTAAGTGATGATTCCGACGATGAACAGAGTATTGTAAAGGTTAACTCATTGGCAAATCCCCGAAAGCAACCGCGGCACGTTCGATCAAACCAACCAAACCAAATTCAATCACCACCATCCAAGCGCAACTTTCGTTTAGCAAACCGTCGTTTTTAATAAGTTAATTATTAATTATTCTTAGCCAAGAAAGAGAATGTACATGAAATTAAATTTAATCGTATCTGTATAATACTCAAAATACTCAATTTTCTTGTTGAAATGCCCTGGCCGTGGAATCGAAAGTAATGGCCGTCGGTTTTCAACAATACGTCCATCAGAGCGGTAAATACTGCAGCTCTGTACCCTGTTATAAAAGACACTTTCAACCATGCCACCTCTAACTCAGTGCGGTATTCAAGCGGTAATAATTACACTATTGAAATCATTGCATGAAAAAAGATCGTGAAAAGCAGACATATCAAGGAACATCATCTCAGGTGAGCAAAATAAGGTATGTCCTGTCTCCACTTCTTTGCGTTGACTGTCTGAAAGATATGCTAATTCTCGCTGTTCACGTCCAAGTCTATGCTAACCTCTTGGTGTTTAAAACCAGCAATGGTCCAGTGAATGTTTCATAAGAATATACGAAAGAATATACGATGTGACGGATAAAGCTAATAGAGTAATTCGGAGTTGATCCTTCTATCACTTATAGCTTACACTTATGGATCCACAACCAATATCGACATTTTATGAAATTTTGGAACACTAAATCATACAAAAGAGAGTAATGGCCACTTCCATCCGCAGTCAGACCAAATCTGTGTGCTCATCAAAGATTTCTCAATTTAAGGAAATAGCAATACTAGAGGTGAAAACGAAATATTCAACATATATACTTGCAAGTGCGACCACGTCTGAATGACCTATGGCCCTAACCTGACTTCCACCCTGACCCCCTGACGAAGAAGCCGTTGACTGAAAAGGCAATCCCCACTGACTGTGCCTTTTTCTTCTTTCTTAAATTGTGCGAAAAGTTGTTGAAGAAAAAATCAGCGATTATTAATGTATGTATTAATGTAATGTATGATTATTAATTAAAGAAAATCAACCCCAAGGGTGGCAGAAATAAAATCAAACAAAGATTATATTCAAGTATTCAAGAAATTATTAATATTATATTATTATTTATTATTATTATTATTATTATTATTATCCATGGAATTTGTTTCCGTGTGCAACTGTGTTTTTTTTTTAAATATCATTTGTCAGCAAAACTATAGCTGTTCATTAAAAAAAATTGCAGTGTTATTTATCGTTTATTGTTTTATTTTTCGATAACTTATGGGTAAACAGCTGACGGTCATATTGGATTGGCAAATTTTCCAGTGAATTCATGCAATCGTTGCCGGTTATCAGCTCATAAGCTAACAATTGGCTCAACCAATTTACACTTCAACATGCAAAGCTTACGTTATACGCTCTCTAGCCTTATTTCGTTGGGCACATACAAATTAGGTCGCAATAGAACAACGCGTGAGCACCTAACTGGCTTACTGATCGGCACTGGTTTATCCACCTACGTTTCGGTCAGTAACGCAAAATTGCAGGCAGCAGAAGGAAATCCCTCCGATATCCGCCACACCTTCATGGGAGCACCAATAACCGATGATATAAAAAATAGTGATATAAAAAATATGCGCCACAGAATGGAATTGTTAATACTCGAGATACAAGCAGAATTCTGTCGTGCATTGGAGCAGGAGGAGTCGGGCAAGCACAAGTTTTACGTCGATCGTTGGCAGCGAGCGGAGGGCGGCGGTGGCATAACGTGTGTGCTACAAGATGGTGATGTATTCGAGAAGGCTGGCGTCAACGTATCCGTTGTGACGGGCACATTGCCACCAGCTGCTGTTCAGCAAATGCGTGCGCGGGGCAAACCTCTGTTGGATGGCGAAAAGTTACCCTTCTTTGCGGCTGGGATTAGTGCGGTTATACACCCTCGAAATCCGTACGTGCCAACAATACATTTCAATTATCGTTACTTTGAGTTGGAGCACACCAAAGACCAAAAAATGTGGTGGTTCGGTGGTGGCACTGATTTGACACCGTATTATTTGAATGCCGATGATGCGGTACATTTTCATCGCACACTTAAAGAGGCCTGTGACAAACACGATCGAAATTATTATCCCCGATTCAAGAAATGGTGTGATGAATACTTTCACATCAAACATCGTCAGGAAAGTCGCGGCATCGGTGGCATTTTTTTCGATGATCTGGATACACCCTCTCAATCGGAAGTATTCAATTTTATAGCAACCTGTGCCAAGGCTGTTATACCATCCTACTTACCACTCGTGCAGCGACATAAAAACGATGAATATGGCCAAGTCGAACGTCAATGGCAGCTACTCCGTCGTGGACGCTATGTCGAATTCAACCTTATATATGATCGTGGGACAAAGTTCGGTCTCTATACGCCAGGTGCACGCTACGAGAGCATATTGATGTCGCTCCCACTACATGCACGTTGGGAATATATGCACGAACCGCCAGTCAATACACGTGAGGGTGCACTGATTGAAGTGCTTAAGAACCCAAAAGATTGGGTTAAATGTTGAACTTGAATGGGCCTGTATGCAGAAAGCTTTTATCGAATGGTATACGATGAAGACTTCAGGCAAAATAGAGTGAGCGTTGTTGGTTACGGGTGCCTTCCTTTTTATATGTAATAAATCTAAGTATTTTTAGTATTACAATAGGTCTCCACTACAATCCAATTTCTATTCTTGAACAGCTGGTGTTGCTGATGTTGGCGGGCTTTATCTGCACTCCTATACACTTCGTTGTGGAACGACAATCCAATCGTTAGTGGGTGACCCTACTACTACACTCATATAGTCTCCGCAATCCTTGGCTAAAGAGTAAAGGTTTAGTTCGCTGTCGAGAAACAATTATTATAGACCCCAAAATTGGCCCGACTGTCAGTCGTCCAACTAAATTTCACAGCATATTCTGTAAAAGAGTCAAAATCTGTTACAGATAAGCAACGACTTGTATAGTATTTCCTGACCTTTTTAAATCACGAATTTAAGGTTAAATTTGTCGGCAGCAAAAAAATTAGCTACTGCTGTTTTGTTTACTTACTAAAATTTCCGAAATTTATAACATAGGGTCAAAAACCACTTAGTACTAAGGTATTGCGTAAAAAAGTCAGGAAAAGTTACAACACGAGCATATGATTGCCCCATTATAGCCATAGTGTGAGACATCATCGATGAACCTTATTCGTCACTTGCCGCCCTGATATGTCCTCTCCACTAGATGTATATATACACATTAGCGGTGACAGCAACCCGACAGTTAGAAGTTTCCGAATCCTTATTGCCGTATTTTGACTCCGATCACCTATACCAAAGTCCTAATCAAAAAAGCCACCGACTTTCGCTTTCCACGCAGTTCACTCTTCCTGACACTAGGAAGTACACCACAGCACCACAAAAGCAATGTCCGAGCGAAATCACTTTAAGTATGTATATGGCATCCTTTGCCTACGCCGGAAACACGTCAGGCGAGATCGCTTCGCATGTAATCGCCAGAAACCCTATGTTATACGGCGATAGCACTATTTTCGGTGGGTGTCCCCAACCAATCCACCGTTCTGACATAACCGAGCCGGTCTTGCCCAGGCTCTGATCTGGTTATTCAGTTTCACTGCACAGTTAGCTCCATCGAATAAATCCTAATTGCTCTCTCAGTCCAACCAGTTTGACCCAAACCAGCTGTGGACCTCGCCTTGTGAAGCTCCTCCCTCCAGTTCCCTGGAGAGGCGGAATCTTCCTCCTCGAAGTAATCCAGAGAAACATCATTTCCTGAAGGACTAATATTCCTGCCGGGAATTCCAATCACTTTAGCTGGCTTGGGTGGGACTTGGTACTACGCTACAACACCAATAGACCAGCACATTTTTGTCTATTACACCACGATATTTCCCCAGCCTGTTTGAGGTTAGGTCAATCCAGCCATAAGAAAATGGCGTCACCCGCGTAATAGATACATACAGTCACGCATACAGTTGCAACGCAATGCGGCGCAAATGTCTCAAGGCTCCGCGCGCGGCAGACGAACGTCGGTTATAGACGAACGTCGAAGCTCATAGACGCTGACAAAAACAGACCCCAACAAATAAAAACAGAAGCCGTGAATTTTAGAGTTACGTTTACAGAATGTTTTTATTTAATAGAGAAATTTTGTTTTTGTTGGTTTATTCTTTCTTATTTTATTTTAATCTTTAAAAAGGTTAGCATATTCAATTAATAATTAGACCACCAGTCTGCTGCTGATACACTTCAATGGTGTCACCCTCCTCCATTTCGAGCGAAGTCGGAGTGTCGCTCTCGTTGATGGGCTGTCCGTCAAAACGGAAGCGCACAACTTGCATGGACAGCCCGGCGCGGTCGCAATAGGCGTTCATTAATTTCCTCAATGGTGTGTGCTTTTTTATCTTGAATTGAACGACCGCATTATCCTGCCCAAGGACTTTTAGGTTGATATGCTCCGTTTCGCCACCTTTCTTTTCGTCCGACATGTTTTTTTCTTGATTGCGTGCTTTTCTCACTCGTTTGCGATTTGCCTCAGCTCGTTCTCTAGATTGTATGTGGTATAGGTTTGTGTGTGTGTGTATGATGCCGGCCGCTGGTTGACGCAAATCTTTTGCAAAACTGTTGGTATTCGTTTTTTGGAAAATTTCAATTTCAAAAAATCACTACACTAATTTGCCATACATTTATTACCTTGTATTAAGTATTTTACACAATGCTACTATGTAACTCCTCCCTTAAGATCTTCGTTTGTTCGCGCCGTTTCGACTTCACAAACGCCAGAGAAATGGAAAGACAATTTGTTTTGCTTGGTGTTGCCAAATTCACCCAAAACTGGCAGCGTAATAGTGTTGAGAAACTTTCAAAATAGCATAAGTTATACTACAAACAGCGTTAATTCTTCTGTCAAATTTTGTTTGCCCATTTTACATGGGCATTACATTATGCGATTTTACAGAAACAAAAATTTTGTCATTAAGAATTTACGTATGTAATCGTTTATGAGTCCATAGAATATCCTATGCGTTGTAAAATTAAAGGGATCAAGATACACTTTCAATTTAATTAGGAAGAGCGACAAATTTAGTGCTGGCATATTGCGTTGACAGTTGATTATTGCGATACAAGTAATGATTTTCGTAATAAACTGAAAGAATACAAATATATATATATGCTTCGGGTGAATTAATATTGTCACTATCAGAGCAAGATTTGATGACATACACTAATGCTCTTCCGAAATTATACAAATAGTTTTTTGTGTGGAGAGTTGTATACCTTTATGGTGGGTACACAACCATATTCATTTTCATTTTTGAACTGTTTCAACTGCTATAAAATACGCTAGCAGCGATTTTAAATTAAATAATCCGTCAAAAGCAAATTAGAATACACGAACCGAACTTCGTGTGCGATCTGAAGTCGTTTCACCGGCAGAAATATAAAAAGCATTCAAAAGCATCTCCCGTGTATAACACAATTATAACATTACAAAATGAAAATGATTGAAGGTGTGTACCCAGTATACCCGTAACTATTCTGACTTTAAATATTAAATTTAGAGCTGGTATGAGCTTTTAAGTAATATGAAACGAAATGATAAAGTGAAATTTTTAAAAGTCTGAATTGAGAATGTCAACTACTCAACATTTTTGGATTGAAAAAATGCGTGGAGAACTTTATATTATTATTGCATGCACCAATAATAATGCTGTCCTTTTTTTAGGAAATAATTATATGTTGTATGGAAACCCTGGTTAAGGTTTCAAAGTAGGCGGTACCATTTCGCGATTAAATTGTGTGTTAGTTCTTTCATTAATCTTGCGGCAAAGGAGTGCAGAACAGATCGCATCAGAGGTGTATTTGTATGAAAAAAGAAAATATTTCTGCTTATACGTAAGGCTCAGAGAGTTATAATTCGAAAGACGCGCTCAAATTATAGATCGCCAACTATTTTTATTTTATTCTGTAACTTGGCAGCACTGTACTTGCTGAGTTTGTGTTGAGCGGCAGATTTGTTTGTGAGCTGTTTGTTGGTCAACGGAGGAGTTTTTTTCTTTCGCGGTTTTCACAATGGAAAAGTTATTTAAACTAAGATGTTGCTTTAATTTATGTGTTTCTAATGAAATTTCGTCTGACGAATCAACGGATATATTGCTGGAGAACCTCAGTGAGCCGTCCTCTATACCGAAAACACAGGCGAATGCTTGGAATAAAGCATTCAATGACCGACATGCAATCGTTGATCAGCCCCGAAGTGTGATAGTTGACAAACCTAGAGAAGTGACAATTGTTCAGCCACAAAGTGTCACAGTTGATCAGCCGCGGAATGTGATAGTTGATCAACCGCCAAATGGGATAGATGATCAAAACAGAGCTGTGATAATGGATCTGCCACGGAATGAGATAGTTGATCACCCCCGAAGTGTGATAGTTGATCAGTCCAGAGGTGAGCTGCTCGAACGAGCTGAAAATGAGGTTTTTTATCGGAACCACTGTGTAATACTTGATCAGCCCCGTGATTTCGTAATTGAATGCCTCCGAGAAGCAGCAATGCCTCTTCCCCGAGAAGAAGTCGTTCAGCAACCGCCAAGCGTTAATATTGATCAACCTCTGGATGTATTGGTTGATCGTCTCCGCGAAGCACTAATTGATCTGCCCCGTGATGATATTGTTGACACGTTGCCTTTCTGAACATCTTTCACAGTTAAGAATGAACAAAACATCAATAAAATAAATTTGTTAAAAGAAACTCACCGGACTCCGGTGTCCAATATATTCACACAAGATATCCTACAAGCAGCCAACTGTGTGCTTTCATTACTTGGTGACAAGCCAGCTGTTTATTGTGCTGGGCCTTCTGTACATTGCATTGTAATACTATCTGAATAAGTGAGTGTTCTATTATCACAAACGCAAACCAATGCCATCTTTTTCACGAAAAGAAGGCAATCCTGCTATCTTCTCGATGAATTATTCACTCATTCAAAGGGTCAATAATATACGTTATCTACGAATACACCCTAGTGAAAATCATAATTTTAAATACCATATGGATTCACAATTAACAAAATCAATGAAAGAATTTGTATCTTATATCCACTAAAGTTATCAGCCTTCAATAAACTCATTATCTTTAGAAACATTTTCATTCCAATCCTAATGTGTCGGTCTTCTATTTGGGGTAATTGTACATCTGCACATATAGACATTTTAAGTATGCCAAAAAAAAAGTTTTAAACTGATAACTCACCCAATTAAACATAATTATATTCATAAGACGGTTCTGTTCACCAATATATAAACTTTTAATATCTCTTGCTCCATTTATTGAGATTTAAGATAGCTTGTTTTCCTTGTTTAATTTTACATTGTTGTTAATACACATATTACATCTAAGTCCAACAATGATATATCTTGTACATATGTATTTGAGTTGAAAGCATCTGTTAAACTCTGTAAAAAGTTAGCTTTAGTGAAAACTGTTCATATCAATTAAGGTAATAAAGCACTATAAATAATAATAATAAATATAACGTATTTTTGCTTTTGTTTTTACCCCGGGGCGGGGTAGGAATGTGCACTATCCAGGATTTGTGCTGATATGGGAGGGAAGAAAAATCTGTTTGCCAAGTTGGGAGAGGTTTCAGTCATCAGCGTCGGCATACCACCCATCATTCCGGGTGTCCGCTTGGCTTTCTGTACAAACTCCCAAATGACAGCCCAGTCAATGAGCTAAAAGGTGATGGATTACACAATTCTCTTCCCTTTAAAATGTTTCTAAATACAGGACCACAGAAGCATTTCCAGTAAGAGCAGTGACAGAAATTAGAATACAATAAAAAATTGGTCCCGTAGTATATGTAATAGTATATATATAAATAGTATATCTGACCAAACAAAAAAAAAAATTTGTCTTTTAAATTTATTTATTTAAGCACCACACGGACTCAATAATGCCGTACAATGCACTTTGTGGCTCCGTTATCACCAAGTTTTTACAAACATAATTTTTACAAAATATAAATGACGCAAAAAGAAAACAATTTAAGACAATATGTGGTTTTGTGGGCCGTGGAATACGGTCGATGCTGGTTAGTCTATAGTTCAGGCACCGCCTGATCAAGAGGAGGAGCCTTCCGTAGTCCTTCCTCTTAGACGTGTGACGCATCTTGTAGTGACCAACTCTCTGGCCAGACGGTTGCTATGTGAACGCGGCCAGTCATTGTGCCTCCATATAAAAGTGGCAGGAAGACAAAAAAATAAAAGAAACATCTTCCGGAAAGAAATTCGAAATATTAGCTTGTAACCGAGACCACACGAAACGTAACATGAAAATGTCTTGTGTCTGAGAAGTACTTTTCAATATTCCTTTGTAAAGCAAGACCTGAACGTTTGAAATAGCAAATCAATTACCAAATGCTGCAAACACATGCAAACTACTGAAAAAAGACCCATACCTTCTCCAGAATATTTATATATATAAAATTAAAAGCATGTCCATATGTAGACGCCGAAATCGCTAGACTGATTTTGATGAAATTATTAGGAAAACTCTGTCGTGTAATCTTGTGATGTTTCGTTCGTTAGTATACTGCGAAAGTCGGGGGGAAAAAATAAATAAATAAATTGGACTATTTGTATGAAATCAATATTACTTTATCAGTGCCTTTGAAAAATACGTTACATTTTAAATTGAAAGTCTGCCAGAAATAAAAAAGTTTGTCACAAACTGCCTTAATAATTTGAACACGTAACGAAGAAGACGTGAGTTAATTTATTAGATAGTTAATCGTTCAATTAAAAAAAAACTGAAAAATAATGCCACTAAACAAGCATCAATTTTAAAAAAAAGCACACTATTAAAGTAAAACGGCTGCACAAAACAGTAGGAACCAAGTTTTAAAATAATTACCATAGTTGTGTTCTATAATACCTATTATTTTAGTTTTGGATATGTAATTAATCATTTAAATAATTGGGACAAATAACGTAATTATTTATATGATACCAAACAAAACCAAACAGGAGTAACAACAACAACAGCAACAAATCAGCAACGCCACAAGCAGTCATTCGTTCTTTCTATTTCACACTCACTCTCCTTTGGCTGAGACGCACAGGCACATGCTTATCCCCTCTACGTCTCTCAAACGACCATTATCCTCTTAAATTACGTTTCAATCTTTCACACTCACTCTCCTTCGCCACAGACGCATAAGCCAATGATTGTCTCCTCTACGTCCCTTCCTTCATCCTGAATTCCATTTCACATTTTGTACACCTCGCTAAAGAAGTTTCACTTCAAAAACATCCTAAGCGAAGCGACAAAGTAAAAATAGAAAAACAACGAGAATCTCGGCATGGATAACAGCATGCCAAGAGGCAGCAACGCGTCGGGTATCTGCTACTAATTGTATAAATAGCAGTGTTCGATTTCTGAAAAACTTCCTCGTGTTTCCAATTCCAACTTGCATGACGCAGCCGGCAACATTTCGAAAACCTGTCAAATTTTATATTCATACATTCACCATTTACAGTTCCTTCTTTCAGTAATAAGTATTTCAATTAAATTAATGAAATTATTTATTGAAAAAATAATTAACTCCAATGATGACTAAAATGTATCTATATATATATATATATATATATAATTGTTTGTGAATTTGTTAGAACGGGTGTTCTTCGCATCCATAGGGCTGTCAATCTCAAAATTTTCCCTTGGGTTCTGTTCGAGCTCTTCTCGTGTGATGCAAATTATATATATATATAAATATATAAATGCACAAACGCTCTTCAATGGGAAAACAACGTATATATATATATATTTAAGTCTTGACATTGTTAGTCAAATCGCGGTTCCCAGGTGTTGCAACTTTTTACGCGCAACTTTAAGGAACTTAATAACCTAAGTTACGATACTCCAAAACCCAAAGGGCGGATTAAAAAAGGGCAGCTAAGGTTAATCAGAGACCGGCCAGTCTGAAGTTACGATTTAAAATCCATTCTATCATAGCACCTACAAGGGGCTAATAAAAAATAAGTGTGGAGTTTGCAACTATATAATTAGAGGTCAAGAGTCAGTAGTTTCAAAACACTCTAAACATACAGTAAGCGCTCGGAAATCAGAGTGGTTCAGATATTTCAACTGAAAACTTCGAATGTTTCGAACGGACGTACGGAATCACAACTGCAGTTTGTAATTACGCCCATAACTTATAATTTGGTTTATTATTCCTAAGAATTATCTGTAATTTTTTCGGGTAAGCATAAATATCTTCAGGCTTGAATAACTAGACATTGGCATATAGGTTTGTATCGGAACTAACGAATGGTAAGACAGAACCTGGATTTTTCACATCTTACTTCTGCACAAGACCCTTAAATACAGATCACGCTAGTTATATATCATAGCTTGGACTCATCTTGATGAAAACACAATAGCGACTTAAAAAGTAATGTAGAGTGAAACCCTTAAAGCACCAGCCGCCAGATAATCCGAAAATTAACTTGACGGCGATGCACGGAAGCAGAGCTATAAAATAAACAATTTACACGCGGCAAGCAAGAAATACTAACTAAAGTAATGATCAGTGGACAATATTTATCGACTCTCTCTGAAGACTGCTTACTCTACAAATAAATTTCATTTTCTTTATAATTCTTATTAGATGCGAAATGTAATTGACTTAGGTTGCATAATACTATCTCTTCGCCAAACCTCTCTTAGTTTTGTCCAAATGCTGTGTTGCAAAAGCTAAATCAGAATCTCGGCCGATCTCGTCTAATCTAATAAAGTAGGTTAATCTAGCTCGCGTTTCTCAATTACCAGTTGCAAGCACCTTCGACAAACCTTTTCCATGCCATGCCATTGCCACCTTTGGCTTAAAGAGGATGTGTACGTACAGATACCGGTGTGAAAAAATAGACCACCATTCGTACATGAAAGAATCAATGGAAAATCGGTTAAAAATAACTTTTTCAAAGGCATTGAGATTCTTCAAGTATAGCTGAATTTTTACCTGGACTTTTTCCACTTTTCACGCAAATGAACTGCGAAAAAATCGTGCTATAAAAGAAAATCCACCATTAAACCCACAAATCTTACCCGGCGAAATAGTTACACCTTTGACCAATAAATACCAATCAAGGTTGTTTCGTTGACGATACCCCGTACTAAGTTGAAACTATAGAATCTCTTACGTTTTTACTTTGAGCTGAACTTGCTTCTGCTGCTTAGAATTTCAATTACAATAAAATGAGAGACTTACTGACGCCACATACCGCACACCGTAAATACTTTTACCAAAGAATTCCGGAAGAAGCCGACTTGAATCGGCTTACATACCCATTTAGTGATCTTTCAAAAAGACTCTCGACTCGACTCACGTCAGTAGGTGCACGTTCTTAGGAATGAAACCAATGAACCCTAGAATGGTAAATTGTATCCATGGATTAGTGACATTTGCGGCACCAACAATTTACCTGCATTTCAGTCTAAATTTTTATTACATTCTCTGGCTTAGATAAGGAATTGTTACTCGTTAAATTTAAATCCGAAATTGAAAAAAAAAAATTTTAACAGAAATTAGACTGCAAAAAGAGAAAAAATAAAAAAGCACAAATTAGTGCTGAAGTAGTTTACAGATGTTTTGTTAATTATTAGACATAAGAAGCCCACGAACCACCATGGGACTGACCATTTTTACCGTGTTGAGTTGAACATAAACTTGAATCGCTTTGGCCGGGAATCCTCGGAATACGTTCGCTAGTTCCACTGGGTCAAGCCGACTACTGACCCACCATTGACCACAGCGACCTATCAACCGACCCCCTTACCAGAGGTGGGGAAGCAAACACATATGCTGATGCTTTATTTTACTTACTTTCTTTCATATTTTTTTTTCTTTTTTAGTTTCTAGATTTGTTTGGTTACTTATCATTACAAATTTGTTTGATTAAACTATAATCTGTATAATTTAGAGCTATTTGGGCGTGCAAACACAATACGTCGGAATCACCTTTGAGAGAACCATGACTATGTTGTTGTTGCTGTAACAGTTCCTGACTCATATAGGAGTGTCCCTTGAATGACTGGAACGACGACGGTGCCGGTGGCAACTGATGTACTTCGGTTCGAAAAATACCGGAAACATGACAAAAAAAGTGTAGGAACAAATGGAGCGCAAAGAATAGTGGTTTTTGTTTTTGAATACTATCGAATTATCGTAATAAAGGAGCTTCGATTTGAAGAACTTATGTAAAATAAAAAATTGCAAACCAACAAAGTGTTCAGCTTGAGGCACGCCACTCTAGCGCCACCACGATTGTTCGCCAGAGTTTTGACCGTTGTCACTGTTGCTTACATTGTTGTTTCGTCCAATTATGGGTGGTGGTGGCACGCTGAACATGTCATGCGGTGGCAACGGTGGCCGGTACTTCTCTTCATGCTCGTCATCAATTTCACGTTTAATGCCGGCTGACTGATAGGCGTTCATGGGATACGTTGGATAACCGTCGTCAATGGGTTCTTCTTTGATTTTAACCATGTCTAAATCGCGGAAATCTGGCTTACGCTCTTTGATATCGCGTTCACCGCGATCACGATCGCGTCTATCCCGCTTGCGATCGCGTCTCTCCCGGGATGAGTCACGTTCACGAGATTTCGAACGATTCTTCTTCTTCTTGTCACGGTCACGCTCTCGCTCACGTTCGCGTTCTCTCTCGCGGTCTTTGTCGCGTCTGTCTCGACGATCAAACTCATCATAGTCTCGTTCTCGGCTACCAGCACGTCGCTTTCGGCGTTCACGCGATCTGCTTCGTGAACGTCTACCACGATCACGTTCACGTTCTCTGCGCTCACGAGAACGAGATCGTCTTCTCTCGTTGACGACAGCACCTCCTCCACTGCTCCCACCACCACTCACTGCACCAAAACCGCGACCACCTCGACCACTGGCTTCAACACTCGTTGCAGCACGTGCAACCTCTCGATCTTCACGTTCTCGTTCCAGTCGATAACGCTCACGTTCCCGTTCATTGTCCTCTCGACCAGAATGCTTGATGTTTACATCATTACCACCACGACGTGTGCCACCTAAACCACCGCCTAGGCGACGCGGTAGCCAACCCTTTACCGTACGTGCGCGCTCCACATCCACCAGCACACGCTTGCTATCAATCTTCTTACCATCGGCATGCTTGTACGCCGCATGCATGTCCCGTTCGTGTTCGTACTCAATGAATGCATAACCCTTCGGTTTACCTGAATCTTGATCGTGTATCAATACAATCTTCTTGATTGGTCCATAAAATTCAAACTCGCGTCTTAACTTCGACTCAGATGTGTCATAGTTGATGCGTGCGATGAACAGCGTGCGAAATGCATCCTCGGTTGCATTTTTTATTTCTTGCGGATCCCACAGCGCAATCTCACGTTCCAATTTATAAGCGACTTGTTCGGCTTTTTCTCGTCGTCGTCGCTCCAAGCGTTCTTGTCTCGTTTCAACTGTCTTGGGTGCGGGTGTGTCTTCTGGATTCTCGAAATCCGACATGAACTTTGCAACCCCAAGGTATCCTCGCGACTTCTTTTCATGTGGTAGTTTATCCACCGGAGGCATATACGGTATGGGATCCCGTGCGGCGAACAACGCCAATAAATTCGGCGGTAGGTACTGTGTCATTTTTACCTTTGTTTTGAGTTCTCCGTTTACCTTTTTAGCAATACAAACCTGCAAGTTTTTAGGTTAGGTTATCAAAGTACAAATAAACAAAAGTCTGCTCACACCTCAGCAATCCATGAATAAGTGTTTTCAGGCAAGTATATTTATTTATTCCTTATATTTCCACTACGTTAAAACTAAAAAAACGGCGTTGCGAAACTAATCCTCCACACGAAAAATTCTACGATTTATATAGTGCAAATGGCGTACGAATTTGTAGCCCTGCCAATCCGCGTGGGAAACAAAATACCAAAGGTGTAAATAAAATACTAAAAGAGTATTTCTAGACTAAGATATCACAGAAAGATAATACTTATATTTTGAAAATTTTGAAAGTAACTAAATAACTTGGGCTGAATCAAATGTAGACATGAACTGGATTCAGGATTGAACTCAGGCTTTTCCTCAGTGTCAACAAAATTGACATAATGCTAATAACAGAGACACATATGCGTCCGGGTCAGAAAATATACCTGCCAAGATATGATCAATACTATGCCAATCATCCCAGTGGTAGAACCAAAGGAGGCTCTGCCGTTCTTATTCGTTCTAGTATTAGTCATAACCAGAATGAATCGATTTCTAGCATGCAGTTTCAATTAGCTATTCTAGATGTGCTGATGAATGGTGGATACGTAAAAATAGCCTCTTTGTACCTTCCTCCCAGAGAACCTTGGACTAAAACGGATTTTGATCAACTGTTAATAACTATGGGCGGTAGTTTTTTTTTTATTGCAGGCGGTGATTTTAATTTAATAATGAGTGCTTTACTCACAGTGGGGTAACATTAGGTCTTGTCCCCACGGGAAATGCTTTCAAGAATCTATAACCAGCAGTACTTGCCAAATTCTAGCTACCGGTGAGCCAAATTTTTATTCTTATAACACACAACACATTCCTTCTGCACTGGACTTTTTCATTGTTAATGGGATTCCTTGGAATAAGCTTTCCGTTGAATTGCTGTATGAGCTCTCCTCGGATCACCTGCCTGTTGTAACAACTCTTCATCATCTTCGGTTGAAGCTTTTAGAAATGATTTGGATAGAAGAATAAACCTCAACATAGAGATAAACAGCCCAGAAGACATAGAAGATGCAGTCAAAGTTTTAATGAACAACATTTTACTAGCCTCTTCCTATGCTGCTCCAAAGTTTTAATGCCTTCCAAACCAACATCGGAGAACACAGTTGTCCCAAATTGCTGTCGACATGCTACTCCTAAAAAGAAGAGTTCGGAAAGAATACGCAAGAACGGGAGACACTCGCATTCATCAGATCTACAAAAGACTGTCTAATCGTTTACAAAAGGTGCTAATCAGGCATAAACACGAGTCAATCGACGACATGCTAGAAAGTGTAAGTCCTGAAGCATCTTCTAACTACTCTCTTTGGAAGCTCACAAGGCGCTTTAAGAGACAGGCTATTCCAAAGACTCCAATCAAAGATCCAGCAAGTGGTTGGTGTTATTCCAGTCAACAGAAGGCTGAAATTTTTGCGGACAGCCTAGAAAACAGATATAAGCCTTTTGATTTCTCATCGGAGCTCGTGTGCAGGACTGTTCAAATGCATTTGGACGCGCCATTCCAAATGGCTTTACCAGCAAACCAGATAACGTTGCAAGTGAAGCAACAAATTAAAAAGCTAAAGTGCAAAAAATCCCCAGGCGAAGATCTCTTGGATAACAAGACGCTCAAACTTCTTCCCACCAGAGCTGTATTGTTTATAGTTTGGATATTCAACAGCATATTAAGATTGGGACACTTCCCAAAGATCTGGAAATCAGCTTTAATTATTATGATTCCAAAGCCAAAGAAACAACCCACTGAAGAAGACTCATATAGGCCAATCAGTCTCCTTCCCGCTTTAGGAAAAATAATGAAAAGGATAATATTGAATCGGATTCTTCAACTCGAAAGCGTAAAAGAAAAAATCCCAAAATGGCACTTTGGTTTTAGGAAAAATAACGGCACCCCGGAGCAGCTCAACCGTGTGGTTAACTTCGCTTTGGATGCCATGGAACTTAAAATGTACGCAATAGCAGTTTTCTTGGACATCCAGCAAGCCTTTGATAGGGTGTGGCATGAAGGCCTTCTCAGCAAGCTGAAAAACCTACTTACCCCTCAGCTGTTCCAACTCGTCAGGAGCTTTTTAACGGACAGAAGCTTTCGTGTTCTAATCGATGGTGAGAAATCGACAAGAAGACCAATCTGCGCTGGTGTACCTCAAGGCAGCGTATTAGGCCCTACGCTATATACGATTTATACAGCAGACATGCCTAAAACAAGTGTAGTCACACGAGTGGATGAGGAAAACGCACTCATAGCAACTTACGCGGACGACACTGCAGTGCTAACCAGAAGTCCAATTATAAAAGTTGCCACGGAGTCTTTGCAGCAATACGTATGTTGCTTTGAGAAGTGGGCTCTAGACTGGAACATAGGCATCAATGCCAGCAAATGTGCCTGTGTTACGTATGCCACACGGCTGTCTTGCCCTGGCATATCGTTGCTAGGCTCTATTCTGAAGCACAAGCCTGCGCATAAATACCTTGGAGTCATACTGGACAGGAGACTTACTTTTCAAAGACATGTAACAATGGTTCAGCGGTCCGTGCTGGCAAAAGCTGGAAAAATGTCGCGGCTGTTGTCCCCCAAGAGCAAGCTGTCCTTGGATAACAAGACAACAATATACAAGACAATTTTAAGCCCCATGTGGAAGTACGCGCTGAAAGTATACGGCATAGCTGTTAAGTCGCGTATGAATAAAATCAGAATTGTTCAAGCTAAAACGCTTAGAAAAATTTGCAATGCTCTCTGGTACATGCGTACAAGGGATATCGAAAAGGATCTTAGGGTTCCTAAAGTCGGCGACGTTATCCAGGCACAAGCGGGGAAATATCTAGAGCGCCTTCGTTCTCACCCAAATGCAATCCCGAGGCGGCTAACTTCGAGAGCCAGAAAGAGAAGACTCAAAAGGTGTCACCCACAGGATCTTCCTACGAGGGTCTTCTCATAAGTGACTACTGTCAAATTCAGTAAATTTTCTACATGTAATTAAGTAATTGTAAATATGTAAATAGGTATTATTCATTTTAAGTTATTTGTAAGTCCATAGGTTTACATTATTTTTTCTTTTTCTTTTATATACAATTAGGTTAGGCTGCCACTGAAGGTAGTAGGAAACTAATTAATAATTATTTATTATTTATATTATATTATTTTATATAAATAAATGTATTATATAATATATATTCAAAATAAAAAAATTAAACACATTAAACGGTGGGGAAGTCGAAACAAAGGAATACATTGATACCCCGGGTAAAGTGGTGCCAAAGGGCGCGACCCATTAAGGAGGGTGACTTGGTATTCTTATGCAATCCCAATGTGCCACGAAAGGACTGGTGCCGCGGCGTCGTGGAGAAGATGCTCCCGGAGTCAGATGGAGTCATTCGACGCGTCAACGTTCGCGATACCACTGTCTCGAAAGAAATAGTATAAATACGTGTAAATAGTATTATTCAACACTTTTGTTAGGAATAAGTTTAGAGAGTAAGGTTCAACACTGTTATTTGCATGGCCTGTTTCTGGGACTGATGGTGAGTTCAGTGTTCGATCCAGAGAGAACTTATTTATATAGAGCTTACATTTCTCTTTTAAATTTTTTAGACGATTTTCCAAAAGTCAGGCGCTATTAGAATCTGTTTGTTATCTTTCTGCTATTAACATCGAAGAACCAGCGCAGGCCGCTAACTACTGAACTGAAGTAACTAGGCAAACAGAAATATTATAATGTTTCCCCTTCTTATAGTGTCTTCATCCATTTTGTGTTCTTAGCGCGAATTAGCATGAAAAGGAATTTCTTTGTATCACCTTTGTTTTGGTTATTTTAATTGCCGTCACCCGTTTTTATTTTGATTGTATTGATATTATTGTGGGAATGATATGATAGCGAAAAAGGAACATGTATAGGTTTGACGCTATTTTTTTATGAATGAGGAACATGATTTTTGTTATTGCAATTCCCACCACCTACTTGTATTGGTTATATTATTATTTACAATACTAATTTACAATACTTTTATAGCCAGAACAACGAAGGCTTTCAGGCAGGTTTTTTTACATGTATTTAGAGGCTTATATTTACTTTAGAAATAAGTTTTACAAAATTTTTGATATTTTTAATGTTGGCCTCTGCGAGGAGTTGGGTAGGACTGGGAATTTTTAAGGAGATGCATTGGTTAAGGATAAATTGGCAGTTATTCGTGAAATGTTCAATAGTGAGAGTGCTTCTATTGCAGTATGGACAGATCGGTGGTGATGTTTTCTTGAATAGGTGTTCGTGTGTAATCTTCGTGTGTCCTAGCCTGAATCTAGTGTAGATAATTGCGTGTTTTTTGTTTACAGTTATTGTTATATTTGTTGGTTTCCGATAAGGATTTATTGTTTTATAATAGTGTGTGTATTCGCTCCAGATATTTCTTAAAACTAGTTTGATTGTCATATTGACGAGGTTGTTAATGTCTTTCTTGCTAAAAGTGTTGTGAAGAATTAGTGGGGCTGTTGTGGCGGCTTCTACTGCTGTATCCGCCAGCTCATTTCCTTTTATGTCCTGATGTCCACATTAATTTTATTTTTTTATGGTTTGCGGATATCATGTCTCTGATTTTGCTTATGGTCGGATCATTGTTATTTACATTTTGTACAGCGAGGAGTGTTGAAAGCGAGTCGGTGCATATGACATGTTTGGTTTTTTTTATTGCACTTGCCAGTTCCACAGCCATTAGAATTGCTTCAGCTTCGGCTGTAAAAATGGACGTGTAGAAGGGTGTTATAGCCAATCTTAGAATTTCATTCTCTTCAGTGACAACGCTAAGTGCTGTTTTTGAGCTGTCGGTAAAGATAAACTTCCACGTAGGGAAATTGGATCGAATACTATTGAAGGTTGTCGTGTAAATCTCCTTGGGAGTTGAGTCCTTTTTATAATGTGCGAATTGGAGTATAATTGAGTTTTCACTAAATTTCCATGGTGGGACCTTTTGTTTGAATTTTCGGTGAGTAGATATATTTATGTTGAATTCTGCAGCTTTTTTGATAATGACTTGGAGGCTTGATGGTATTTTAAGATCTCGTTTCCGCTTCATTTGTTTGTTTGATTAGCGTTGTATGCATTGAAGATGCGGATGTATTGGTTAGTCTGTTTATTTGTCTGCTGATGCTCCAATCAAATCTGGTACTCAGGTCGGGGAGTCCAGCTTCTGCAAGGATGTTGGCTACGGGAGTGGTTCGGAAAGCACCTAGAGAGAGTCCGATGGAGGAGTGGTAGGGGGTGGATAATTTGTTAAGATTGGCTTTGTTTGTTTTGCCATATACATAGAGGCCGTAATCTATTTGGGACAATATTATTGATTTTGTAACGTTTATGAGAGAGATAGTGTTACATTTTAAATTTTTGCTACTTAAACCTTTTAGAATATTTAATCTAGTGTTTAATGATTTTATTAGTGTATTAATATGTTCATTCCAAGAATGTCTCTTATCAAAGATAAGCCCTAATATTTTAAGATATTGTGTTTTAGGTATGATTGTATTTTTTATTTTAATGTCTATGTTTGTACATTTGTGTTTTTTGAATACATTTAAGTGTGAGGATTTTTCGCTGGATATTTTTGTGCCACTAAAGGTGCACCATTGATTTAATTTTTGGAACAAATTTTTTATTTCAGTATCATAGCCTACTTTTAGATTAAAAATGAGACACAGATCGTCTGCGTACATTGTATGTGTAAAAAATTTCTTTTGATTTATTATGTGGCTTAATTTGTTGTAAGCTATGAGAAGAAGGGCGACAGACAGTGGGGATCCCGGCGGGATGCCATTATGTACTTGCTCTTCTTTTGATAGGTTGGTATCTACCTTCTATTACTAAGGTAACTGCGAGTGTAGTTAATAATTTTTGGTCCGAGTTTCCATTCGAGGAGCTGTTGAATAATGCAGTGAATTCTTACTCTGTCAAAAGCTTTTTCCATATCAATGGAAAGAACTGATACATGTTTTTTTGATGACAGTTTGTTGCAAATGTAATTATCTATTATTAAAAGAGGATCTATGGTGCATCTGTTTGCTTTGTATGCGTACTGGTTTTGGGACAGCAAGTTTTCTTGGTTGAGATACCACATAATTCTTTTTGAAATAATTTTTTCTAGGGTTTTTGATATGCAGGAGAGTAGAGATATTTGACGATAGCCATTAATTGCATTTTTTGATTTATTGGGCTTGCTTATAGGGATTATAGTTGCTATCTTCCATTGTTGGGGAATGATGCTGGTGTCAAATATTTTATTATAAAGGTCAAGTAGTTTATTGATGCCAGCAGGCGGAAGCATTTTTAACATATCGTAGGGTATGTTATCTAAGCCAGGTGTGGATCCTTTTAGGCTACTAAGACTGGATTGAAGATTAATTGACGCGATGGATGTTTCAATTGTATTGGTTTTGGTGGGACTTTTATTAATGAATAAATAATAAATAATTATAATAATAACGAATAAATTATTCGTTCGGGCTGTTAGAAATAAAGAAATAAATAACTCAATAAATAAGTAAGTACAATTGATTTAAAATTTATATTTTGCGCTAGATATATCGAAAAATCGAAGTTGAATACAGCTAATTCTACCTTGACTAGCAGACAAACAGAAAAAACAGCAAGCAACTGCAAGTGTCCCATGTGAAAACAATATCAAACCAGATGCGCTACTGCGAATACAGACAAACAATACATTTTGCCTTTGACCGCCCAACAAAAAAAGCGTGTGACATTGGTTTTTTTCTTATTTGCCGAACATAAGGAGAACGTATTCATATAGAGGTTACATTTCTCTCTTAAAAAAATGGCCTGCGATATATTCAGACATGATTAGTATCCGACACTGATTGCGTGTACATCAACATTATTGTTGGCTGTTCAACTTATTCAGCGTAACATATTGCTCGGTGGTTTGACCTCTGGGTTTGCATAAACAAATTGGGCGGGAGTATGATATTCAAACGAAAATTAACTATGGACAAGCTACGACATAACGCAACAACAAAAATCGAAACCACTTTGCTTCTTTCTTTGATTTTTTCGTTCACATGGTTTTTATTTGCAGAGGTTCAAGAATCATAACGCAAATTGTGTGGAGTTTTCTTTAATTTATGAATTATGCAATTTAACAAACGAAATCGAGCCATAGCTGACTTGTATTTGTCGTATATTCATTTATATGAACGAAATGAAAATACCAAGCGGCTAGCCAAAAAGAAGACATGAAAAAGCAAAATCGTACCAAAATATTCCCACACAATAAGAAACCGAGTCTCATACACGCACTATACCAGTTACACAACACACTCAAACTGTATCGCATTTCGATCGCAAGGGAGACACAGAAAACGCAACACAATTCGAGTCATACACGATATTGCACACCTATACAACTAGTGCTTGCCCACGACAATGGCAAGTTTTGATTTTCTGACTTCAACTTCTTGATGACAATTGTCTTCAAGAAGTTGTGGTCAGAAATCAAAACTTGCCATTGTGTAGGTGCGAGTACAGTGTATGCGGATTGTGTTGAACAGCTAAAGAAACCCAAGTGGAATCTCTAACTACGCGTGCGAATTTTCATAGGTGATAACTTTTGTAAGTCGAATGTCTCCATGACTCGGATATGAGTGCGTGTATAGCGATTGTATCGATTGCATATGCTTGTGCATCACTCGGAATATCCCCGTACGATTTTGCTATTGTTGTTCATGCCTTCTGTTTTTGCTGACCGCTTGGTATTTGTCATTTAGTTCATATACAATGCAATATAGGCACAATCCAAGGCAGCCATGGCTCGAGTTTCAGTTTGTGTAAAGAACAATTTCGTAACCATCACATAGAAAACGCACACAATTTGCTCCTAATATTCCTTGTGACCGTGCAGAAAAAATAAACAAAAAAAATAAACCTAGACTTGTTGTTGCGTATTAGCAAAAAGAGGATCACGCACGCGCCCCACTTCACAACACAGTCCACAAGTCAATTTTCTGATTGTGGTACCAAATTTGTCATAGGTCAGGTCTCGAACGCGTTTCGTTATTCAGTTTAAATATTGGGCTGCCCGCTCAAATTATACTTATGCACTCACGCAAGCGAATATCTCATTTCTTTGTCTTCCCTTATGTTACGGCTAAATAAGTTGAAACAGCCAATATCACACGTTGTTGTTGGGCAGAAGGCAAAATTGGATTTCTTATCGTTTCCTGTAGTCTCGCCGTAGCGCAGGTGGTTTGAGAGCGTTTTCACATGGAACACTCTGCAGTATGCTTGATGTTCTTTCTGTTTGCTAGTCAAGGTACAATTAGCTATATTCAACTTTGAGTTCTATCAGTAGCCATGAGATACACAGCTGCAAAAATAAGTATAAGTAAGGAAGGCGGACGTTACAAGAGCAAGTATAATGTCCCCCATTCATCAAAAGTCCCGCCAACACCAATACATGTGGGTAGTGGGAAATGCAATAGCAAAAATCATGTTCCTCAATTCATTAAAAAATCGCGCCAAACCAATATATGTTCCTTTTTCGCTATCATTCCCACAACAATATCAATACATCAAAATACATATGGGTGACGGCAATCAAAACAAACAAAACAAATAAAAGTCAATAAAAAATACGCGCGTTAGCAGAATGACGTTGCTAAACAGCGGCTGCGCTGCTACTTCGATGTTAATAGCAGAGAAGTATTATATTCGCATAGGTTCTACTTATTTGAAAAAAGCTCAAAAAGCTTTTGAGAGAAATGTAACCTCTATATAAATGAATACTCTTTGGCTGTCGAGCTCAAAATGTTATTTTATAATTTTTTAATTAATACAAAATTATCAATTCATTTTGTTTTTCATTTTGTCATTCAAAATAATTAATATAAAAAATTCATTTCATTAATGTAAAAAAAAACTGAAAAATATTATTTAAAAAAAAACAACAAATATTACAAGTTTTTTTTTTTGCTAGAGAAATTAATATAGAAATCTTTTAAATTAGGTGAAGTGAAAGAGGAGCATGGAATCGAGTGGTTTTGGGTCACAATAGGTCGAAAATGTAAATTGTGGGAGGTAGATGTTGATGGTATATCTGTATTTGTCATTTTGATAAATCTTCGTCCGTTAAGTGAAAATTTCTTCAACTGTTTGACTAATTAGTCGATGGATTCATCCAGAAGCCAACAGATGAGAACTGCTTCATTCGTATCCCGTTCAACAACATCTCCTAGCAAAATTTGATTGCAAAGGATATTTGGTAAAACGGCTTACCTCGTATGCATATGTGTTAGGGGCCTCTTGTACGATACTGCAAGCAGTTTTAATCAGTTGTATACCTGTTCTTGAAGTTGGGTACTGCAACGCAGTTCAATCATTAAATCGTTAATTTCTTGTTATCTTTTAAAGTGTTCAGTCGACGATGTCAATGGCGGAAAATTTTCGTTAGCTGTGCGTATAACATTCGACAAGAATTTCCGCGAAGTTGACACAAGGCAGAATGAAGTATTTTTATGGTAAACGACCCGAAGGATTTAGTATGCCTTCGTACGCGAATCGAAGCCGTTGCGCCGCCAGAAATATCCAAACAATTTGGATATTCCTTCATCGTACACATACAACAGCGTACACATACAACATTTTAATGGCGATTGAAACAGTGCGCAGTATCGTGTGCGGCGCCGTTTACTGATCATTATGCATTCTTAGTTCTTCGCAATTTATGCTTGCGTTAAAAAAGGGTTTTAATTTGGTTGCTATATCTTGCAGTATCAAGAGACTCTGATTCAACTATACATAATAGAAGAATTACCTAAAATTGTCAGTATTAAATATCACGTCACTAATTACTGTGTCGAATAGCTCTCATGGGAAACATTTTCGAAGGTTTCAGGAAGATTAGTCAACGTTAATGGTTTCAATTGGTGACACACTCAGATAATAACATCCCAATTATCGCAGCAACCTCTTTTAATACATACATATTAAATACATACAATATTAAATTTTCCTTCAGACCAATTGAGTGTCCAGCCCTAGATACCTTGCTGGTGGCAAGGTTCCGTAGCATGTATGTGCTATATGTATGTGTAGGACAAGTAACGGAACTACTTAACTTTGCAAACGCATTGTGTGGGAAAAAATCCGATCGTTTCTGCAAATTTTTAACATTTTGAATAGGTTTTTTGGATTTTTAAGATTTTTAAGTTTAAGTAAATCTTTTCTAAAAGCATTAAAAAAAGACACGTATTTAGTTTTTTGCTTGACGCAATAAGAAAGAATGGCGACAGAATCAACAATAGAAGATCCGATGTACGAAGAAAAAAATGGCGTTTGCACTGGTGCTGAGGCACCCGCGAGTAGTGAGGTTTTTCAGGATGAAGCACTCAGTCCTAAGCCTCAACATAGAGAACATAAAAATATTATGGTAAATGATGATGATTTGGCTACCATTGAGTCAGAGAATGTGGCTACACTTGTTGACAATGAATCATACATAAAGCTGCCACCACCGCCACCACCCTCCACTCCAGTGCAGGGAAAATTGGCAATGCAAATGGGAAAGTGCATTTTCGATGGTTTGGAGACTCAACTCGAGACCGAAGACGAAGAGACTAATTCTGAGAAGTGGGAGGATCCATGTGCACCACCACCGCCGCCTCCTATACCGTCGTCCAAGTTTCTCGGCGTTGGTTTGGGTTATGTAAAGGTAACCGCAAAAAAACTGAAAGACGCATTGGAAGAGGCCAAAAGCAAATTAGAAGCAAAGCAACGCTTAAAGAACGCAAAGGCGGTAAGTGAGGTTAGGTGTAAATGTTTGTAATTTAGATGTGATAAAAGTATTAATTATATTTCTCATGTAGTGTATGGTATTAAAATTGTCATGTAAGATTGAAGAATTAATCGGACACTCCATAAAGTATATACCTACCAATATTCAGCTTGACGAGATGAGTTGATTTGATCGTGTTTGTCGGTCAGTCAGTATCTGTGAAAAGTGGTCCCTCAGTTTTTAGGTAGAAAAATTTAATTTTGTACGAAGTATTCTTCTACGATACTGAATCTGCTTCATTAATTTAACTGATCCTTATTGTCCTCTCTCTTTATTTGATGACCTTCCTGGCCACATTGTTATGTTATGGTAAAATGCCTTAATAGCCGCTACGGCAAAAGAAATTTTGGGATTACTCTATTGTGTATTTTCCATACAAACACTTGATTTGAGCGCAAAGAGAATTACAACTTTGACCCATGTTAATTCTTGTTATTTATTTTTTATTTAGTTATTCATGCTTAGCACTCTAATTCAAATTTTTTTGTTTAAGAGAACTTCAACTTCTAGGAAAACGTGCTCAAAATTTATTGCCTCTATTTATATATATATATATATATATATAATAAACCATATATATATATATATTATTTATATATTACCAAATTAATTCTTTTGCAACGTTCTAGTCTTATCCGGTGTTGGATGAAATAAAAGTTTGTGTTGATTCGTTTGTTGATATGAATTTGTCTGATGTCAAAACGCCGTGTATATCAAATGAAACAACTGAGTTAACGTCGTCTAACGCGACTTCTATGGCAGTAGTTGTGCATCCGAAAACGAATAAGCCAGCTTCAATTGTACGCCTAGAGCGATCAATGAAAATGCAGCAGTTAATTGAGAAGAAAAAGGTAAAACAGTCACCGGTTGTCAAGGATGCCATACCAATGCCAGCGGCATGCGTAGTCAAAGACATGACGCCAGATTTGTTGGCCGACACGGAATTAATGCACAAACTAAACAAGCCAAAAATTGCAGCAGACCACTATGAGCAAAGTGGCAACGAAGAGGATGTACTCTCACTGCAGGTGTTGTCCGCCCGTTCCTCCACGCCCTACACTCAAACAATGATGTCCTGCACTGCTGTCAGCTGTGACTTGGAACATGTGTCTCAGCATATGAGTCCAGTTAAGGAGGATTCACCGCTACTGGCTATTAAATACGACCCAAAGCATGTGTCAGAGTTGTGCCAGCAGGAACATCATCAAAAGATAGTGCATCAACAGCTGCCTATAAAACGCACACACGCTTTGTCCCTCTCCAAGTCGACAACCTGGATGGGACATTCTACCGGAAGACGCGCACCATTACCAAAAGCACGCTCGGTGCACACGCCATTAACTGGGCGTGCTTTGTGCTATACTCGTGCAAATATGTTAGAAATACGCCAACAAATGATAAATGAGCAAAATACACATTCCCAGGAAGGCATGACCTTTATGCCACGCATAGCAACGTGTGATGACATAGAGCTTGAGGCGCGTCTACGTCGTTTAAATCTTTGGCGTCTAATCGACATTAACCAGCGCACAGCTGGCGGTTTTAAGACGCGTTCGACTAATGATTTTATGCCAGCATTTTACCGAAACAAAAACAAACCACAAATCATAACTGATGAGTCAATCATACGCAGTCAGCCACCACAGCCAGAAGTGAAGGTGAGTGTCACAGTTCTTATAAGTTTTCAACACTAAGATTCCTCTTCCTTCTTAGAGAGGTAGGCAGTATTTCTTATTTGTTGTGGTTTCAAAGAGATTAGAGGAAGAGTTGGCTTTGTAGATTTCTTACTAGGTATGCATGCTGAGAATCGGCCAAGGGCAAGACCCTGATAAAAAGTTTAAGTTGAAATCTGAACTTGTTAAATGGCTTAAAGTAGTTAAAGACGGTATATCTTTACGTCTTTTTGAATGAATATAATAATGAATATTTTAAATAATCTTACGGAAAAATGGATCCACAATTATACGGTGTTATAGGTTACATTAGTTAAGAAGAGTGATGCATGGTGCATAGGCCGAAAACGGCCGATTCTACTTCTTATGTATCCCTAAAATATATCTATAACCACCAAACTTTCTCACGAATCTTAAAAATGGAGAAAGCTCAAGCTTGTTTTTTGATACATATATCAGGTTGTACAGGAAGCCACATTCCCCTCTTCTTGATAACTATCTTCAATGAAGTGTTTTAGCTACTTCTGTTGAGTACTTATAGAGAATTTTTAATTCTTGTACATGCATTAATATTTTTTCGATGGTGTGGCGAAGGAAATGCGCTCAGTTTACCTAAACATTGTTACAGTCACACTGTACAAGCTTCTTTTGATACTATGTCGAGAGATGGTGGATAAATTAATACATTTAGGGGATCCTGTGGATGTGAGGTAAGATGATCCGCTGATAAAGAGAAAAAGAGGGAGACATCCCTTATTAGATCGTACATGACCTTTCTTCCTTCAGAAGCACACTTTATTTTCGATCTGTTTCTATACAAAGATCACTGCCAGTGTGCACTTCCAATTTTGTCTATGTAAATTCTGCATGTTTAAGATAATGATGCTTGCCGTTAGCATTGCGCAATCGCTCGGCTGCCTGCTCTGGAGTCAAATCACGTTGTGCCGTGCACAGCAACTCAAAGCCTACCATGAATTTCCGCACTGTGGCCGAACGCAGCAAGGGCGGATAGTAGAGTGCATGCAGAGTCCAGTGAGAATTACTAGTCTCTTCGGAATCTGCTCCAGTTGGTGCACCGTGGAAGCCCATCGAATACGGGAATGAGCATTGAAAGATGTTGTCATATTTGGTAGTCAGCTCCTTAATGGTTAAAGCGAGATTAATGCGTTGCGTTTCTGTCAGGTCATTTATGCGTTTATTATTGTTACGTGAGATAACCATTGTTTCGAAAGGCCATGCGGCCCAGTACGGCACAACAACCAACCAATCGGGATTCTCGACAACAATTCGCTCTTTGCGCTTCAATTCACGTTCCAGATAGTCGGCCAACAGTGGGCGACCGTGCTGAGCGTAGTATGCTCGCAAACGTTGATCTTTCAATTGCGGTTCGGTGGGCAGAAACGAGCAAGCCCAGATTTGGCAATGTGGATGTGGATTCGAGCAACCCATGGCAGCGCCTTTATTCTCAAAAATTTGCACCCAGGCATATTTGGCACTCAACTCGTTGAACTGGTTAATCCATCTGCAAAAGAGTAAACGTCACATAATCGGAAATTGGCGTGAGTATTAAAGTAGTCACTCATCAATAACAACGCGTATCTCATCTGGCGTCATCAGTGGTAACGTCAAATTCGACTTCGGATGAAAACACATGACGCGACAAGTGCCCCGGGCAGGTGCTATCTGGAACAATGAATCATCACTTGGTGGTGGTGAGGGAATATTCTCGAGTAGTGCGGGAAAATCATTGTCGAATACAAAGGTGCTCTCGTAAATTGGGTTTTTCTGCAAGAACTCATCAATTGTAAATTTGATTACGCTACAATTGAATTATGTCATACATACATTACCGTTGGGTCGTGTGACGCCGGGGCAAAGGGGATTTGAGAGATCAAATTCTGGCAGTTCGTTCCGCTGCGGTTGTTCTTGTTGACCCGACCACGGACGCAGCATGCGATGCGGACAAACGAGTATCCAGGTACCAGTCAATGGATTCAAGCGGCGATGCTGATGCTCTATAATTGAAAATGAGTTGAGAACCGTCAATATCTACTGGATTATTGGATTATTTGTTATTACCTGTTGGAATGAACTGCATTTTTATATATTATGAAACGCGGTATTATTTGCACTACTTTTGCTCCAATCTGGACTAAATGACAACGCAAGGTCAACTGTTGAATGCTTTTGTGTCGGTACTATTTTACCCTCGCCTACTAGTTAGTGTTGTTGTTGTCTTGTTTTATTGTAAGCGATAATGACTTAGTTTTAGAAGTGCATTTTTCACAATGATCACATTATGGCTTATCAGCTGTGTTAGTTTTTTTTTGCTGTTGTCGTTGTTGTCGTTGTTGCGGTTATCATGATATCAGTGTTGTCTTTTCTTACAAATAACGGATACGACTATTTTGCCTTTTTGGTTTTAATGGTTAATTCGAAGGCTAGTATCTTAACAAACAATGAGTATTTCTTAAACTTCTTGAAGGAGCTCACAAAAGAATGTGTATAATGGGTTGGTGAATAAATATTTTTCGAAAATGTGAATAATGTTCCAACGTTCATATAAGAAAGCGAATTCATTTTTATTAAATATTTTTATAGCTATCGAAGTTCTGGGGCTATTAATCAAAAAACTGGAAAAATACCGTTTTGCAGTCGTTTAGGGTGTTCATTCATACGCCATCAAGATGCTTTCACTTGGTAATCAGATGTCGTGGTGGAAGATTGTGTTGTGTCCTTTCTGTTGACCAATTACGGCCTTTTTTAATTTTATTTTATTTTTATTTTTTGAGCGCTACATTCAGTCTCAGTCTTAGTAGTTGACAATATAGATCTGAATTCCTCGTAGTTAACGTCGGCTTTCCAATGGTTAGGGCAAGCTCACCTTGTTTAGACCACGATATTTTTCTTACATTATTGTCGAATGTTACACATTTCAAGACTGCATGGCATAAATTTATATTGGAGAATTACGATCCAGTGAACCTAATATCTCTAAATTTGTAGGGCTTGTGGATATGGACATGAGCTTATATAGAGTCTATCCAGATTTTAGTACTTTAGACTTTTCCGGTGTAAGGCCGACCATCACATCGAAATTTCGTGAAAGAAATATCATGTTGTAATATCATCATATAACAGAACAAATAAATAAAATTTTAGTGAACTTTCTCTATTGAGGCACTCATTTTCTTAACGCAGAAGCAGCTCATTTTATAGTGACGTGTTCATTATTTTAGCAGCATGGTTTTACCATGGTTTTTTATTGTAGTATGTTAGAAATAAATGCTTAAAGGAGTTGCGCTTTTTACATCAAATTTTCACAGGTTAGCTTTCCACTAACCTATTATATTTGTTGATATTATTATTTGTATGTCATTTGTAATTTTTTTTTTCTAAAAGAACAAATAATGGAAGTTACACATTATGGCTATATGCTATAATGTCAGGACAAAGAGTTGGGATGATCTTGAAGAAGCATACTACATCGCGAGCCTTGACTAGAATAGAATTTGGAGCAGTGAATTGTGTGTGTTTGTAACCTCTGCCATAGACGAATTTAGTGCATCAATAGAAACTCAGTGAAGTAGTCTTTTAGTTCATACTTGGGGTTTTTGGGAAAAATTGATGCACACAATCTTAATTCTGTAATAAATTTAACCTTATAGGGACTGCACTGCAAGTAAACTGTGAAGTATACACACTACTCATACTTTACTGTGCATTGTTCAGCATTCCGCCAATAAGACATGCTGATAGGAACATACGAATATGTACACTGCTCGCTATTATGTTTGAACTTCAAATCAGTGATTTGCTTATCCTCGATCAGTGAGTGCTATTTGTGTAGGTTCTAGGACGAAGACCGGGTTGCCGTCGAAACTGTAGGGATTCTATTGAACGTACAAATCTATACTGTCCAATAGTTAACGGAAGGTAAATGGTTCCCACGTATTTGGTGGCACATACGCACTCCTTAGTCGAGATTTTCCATAACCATTTTACATAAATTTGGCTGAATATCGTTGATGCAGCGTTCAAACACATATCGACCAATTTCGACAGAAAGAATTGTGTTATCATGTCGCGATATCGAGCACTAGTAACATTCACTACTTTACCAGCTGTACTTCTGAAAAAGTATGGTCCAATGATTGCTCCAACCCAAAATCACCACCAAACACGCCTCGGATGCGTATACAAGGCATATTAAAAATATTCATAATTCATTTCTCACTTTTCAGGATTCGGCAATAATCACGAATCAACGTCGGATCGGTAGTGGTCGGTTGCAACAGTCTAAGTGGTCGCATAGTGTAGCAGACTACCACAATGTGTATCAACAAGCAACAATGAAGAAGCAACAAGTCGACGATGTCGTCACAAATACTAGCAGTAGCAGCAGCAACAACAACAACATAACTGTTTTGCAATTCTTCGATAATGGAAATATTGGCACTACATCAATGATGCAAGCACAACAAACGTCGATTGATACTCTGAATGTTTCTAATAAGAGCTTGGATACTAGCGATGACTGCAATCGCGCTAACGAGAATTACGTGAAGCGTGTTATGTCTGGCTTTTTGGTTGTTTCGAAGCCAAAAGCACGTGAAACGGAGGAGAAATATAATCGACGCTATAAGAATCAAAATGAAGAACCAGAGTGGTTTAGCTGTGGTCCAACATCGCGTTTGGATACTATCGAATTGTGTGGTTTTGATGAAGACGAAGAATTGATGGCAAATCAAAGTGACAATGTATGCAACGGGGTCGATGATAATGTTAATTTGGTAAATCATACAGAAGATGAGGTTCTCAAGTAGATTTTATTAAAAAAAACCTTTTTCTCTTAATTTAGTCGAAATGTCAGTCGAATCAAATCAAGGATAGCGCTCACATACGTAAATATATTGCCATCAATGATGTTAACAACAATAGTACCATCGACCATAACTATGGGCAAATGAAATTTGGCAAATCATCTGATGAGAAAACTGGTGATGGGTCACGTTCATTTATATACGATCAATTTACGAGTAACGGTGGCGCTGCTTTCAATGTCAAAGGTCACACGCAACAATATCAACAACGTTGTCAGCAAAATTATGCACGCTCTACGGGCGGCGATGACACTGTAGGGCATTTCGCTGAACAGCAAACGAACATGAACAATAGCAGCTCAAAGTTTATGTCATTCTTCGATGAGAAAAAGGCACACAACACAAGTGAGAAGCTCGAGAAGAGTGGCTCCTCAGCATCTTTGCACGATTTCTTTAAGCAGGCACAGGTTCAATCGCAAGCACATACACAGCTTGGTGGCGATCAGCAGCAGCAACATTATGTGACAACTGCATCACCAACACCACAACAGAAGCAGCAGAAGAATTTTATGTCTCAAATGCCATCCGTGGATCAATTGGAAGCCAAGTGGCGTCGGAATTCGTTAACCAACACAACTAGCAATCCTAGGGAGAACGATGCTAATAACAGCATGGTACTCAACACTGACTCTTTTCAGAAGTTGATTGGTACCTTGAACAGTGGCGGTAGTGTCGTAGGAAGTTGTACAACTAACACCGCAAATATAACACCGAATGGCCTTGGCGTGTTACCTGCCAAACATTTACAACAGAATGGCGGTGTTCACCAACAGTTAAATGTGAGCAACGATGCCATTAAAAATTTTATCTATCAACAGCAACAGTATCAGCAACAACAACAAAAACAACAGTTGCTTATACAACAACAGCAACAACAAGCAGCTTTTTTGGCCAGCTTGCAACTGAAAGCTATTTTAAGTCGTACTGATACGCAGTTGTTGTTACTACGTTTGGCCAAAGGTGTGTTAGCCGTAATTTGTATTACACATTGTCCCTTAATATGTTGTATATACACTTCTTGCAGGTGAAATCTCGAAGCACGGTCTCTTGGTGCAACTCGCAAATCCACGTCTAACGAGCATCGACCGAGAAGCCATCACCGCGGTGTTGCAGTTCACAAATACCCAGCAACAGCAGCAACAACATCAACAACAATTGGAGATGCTTTCGAGTAATTTGATAGCGAGTCAATTGCAGAATCTACATCATTTGGCAATTGTACAGCAATCGTTTAATCGGCAACAGAAGCAACAACAATACCAACAAATACAGCAACAACAGCAACAGCAAATCTCACAGGAAGAGTTACAGGCGCGCACAAATCTTATAATGCAAAATGCTTTGATGAAACGTAAATTTGACGAACAAACATCGAAAATGCTGCAATTGAATGCAGCGGCAACTGTGGCCAAACAGCAAGAACAGCAAAGTCGCATTTGTAACACATTGACAAACAATCAACAACAGCAAACCAGTGGTGAGTTCATACGCAATCCACTTGGTGGTGGGGGTCAACAACGTGCTCAAGGTGCAGCAACTTTTTTTAATGAATCAAACAATTTAATGAATTCACTCGCTGGTCAAAATAAAGCGTCAACAACAGGGGCATTTGGTCAACAACAGCACCCAAATTATAACGATAATATAAATGGAGTTGGCGGCATTGTTCCATCGCAATATCGACGCAGTTCAATGAGCCACAATGTCGCTTCCCACATAAAATTCGCTGGCGATTATGATCAAAATGATACGCTTTATACAGCTCTGGACATAAATTCGCAACAACCGATCAATGCGCAAACACAATTTGTGCGGAATCCTAGTAACAAAAATCACATGACACAGCACCCGCATCAACAACATCAGCAGCCCCACCAACCTCATCAACAACAACCACTAGCGGTGCTATCAACGGGTGGTGGTAAGTTTTTACACAGAAATTATCCATCATTTAATTTTCTTACTTCATAACGGAACGGAAGTTTCCAATTTGGAAGTTCAGAGTTATTATTATTTATTTTCGAGTGAAATTTTATGTTACTTATCGTATAGACTAGCGGTGTCGTAAATGACATTATTCCATTTGGGGCTGATTAAAATTTTTCCACAAATTCCTGTAAGAGGAAAATATTTCTCTGGAAAAAAGTGCTGTCATTGCTTAACAGGACTTTTTCTGTTAATTCACCACATAAGTGTGAATCACAATCTAAGGAAATACTATCTTATCGACTAACTCATCCAATGCAAATATTGTCGTTTTTCAAATCGATTTTCCTTTTTTTTTTCCAAATTCTTATCTCTATAACAGATACTTCCGCTACCTTTAATTGTTGTTATAGCACCTGGACTGTAATGAGATTTCGAAAGGAACACTTTGTTAGATTGATAGTGTGTTAGAATAGGCCCACAGATCGGCCACTTGCACACTTATCGACAAAATATCATTAAGATTAACGAAATGAGCTCTGGATTTATGTTTATTCTTCCTATTTAGACTTTTGCTATACTAGATCCAAATAAAGTGTCCGCAAACTGCTGTTTGATAAATCGTAGTACTACGACTCCTGCCTTTAAGCTACAGTCGAGATAAATCGTAGTACTACAACTCCCGCCTTTAATGTGTTAAGAGATGACTAACTTGGTGAACTTCTAAGGTTAGCAATATACAATCTAAAGTGTACTTAGTCCCTAGTAGGTCAGAAGGTGGTTTACATATCCGAACTGGATATCCACATATCCGATCTTGTGATATATGTATATAATACCTTGGGTTTTGACCCCAGGCATGGTCCTGCTCATAGTGAGGTTCAATACCTCCAACCTCCGGTAGGTGGCGTCATTCCTTGGCGACGTCAGATGGCACTCCTATCACCAAGGAGGGATAGCGACAGGCTAATTGCCCACCCTATTAAACCATTCGATAAACGTAAGCACCACAAGCCTTGAATATCCACAAAAATGGAATTGACTTGTGGAAGGCCCAATGCTTTCTACAGAAGTTAACAAGGAGTTGAAATATAATACCTTATAACATAAAAATGTTGCACTTTATTAGGTTAACTTGTAGCCGGCTTAGTTTTCAACTGCACACCATCATTAAAGAATTCTCATACTCATACAGTTTTTCTCTTATATTCTACTTCACGTCATCAGTCGTTTGGTAGACGACGAAGCCTCTTTCCAATGTACATCCGATGGCTGCCATCTGTCGTGTGGTAGACGACGAAGCCTCTAATGTACATCCGATGGCTGCCATCTGTCGTTTGGTAGACGAAGCCTCGCTTCTATTGTTTAGATCGTGAACCTCTCTGAACAACCTGAACAAATGTCTAGTTTGATCACATTACCCTTTTTTAAATTTGTTATAAAGCTTGTAGCAACAACTTAATTTAGGCATAGCCCCCTGTTCTTTCATCTGCCTGTGTAGTTTCCACCAGTTTTTTGTTAGAACAATGTAGTACAAACAATGGAAAAAAGGATATAAGTATCCCTTATTTATTTACCTGGGCCATAATTAAATTTACTTAGAGATTAGACATTCTGTACTTGCTTATATGTGTTTACGTTAGGGTTAGGTTTTTAGATTGAAACTTAACATACATACATGATTACAGATCAACGTGTGTAAGAATACTTCGTCTTAGATGCATAGATGATTTGACGATGTTAATGATTTTTTCCTTTTTATGTTATAGTCTTTGTTCAGTTTACTTCAATATAACTGAAGAGTATTAAATATTCGGTACGGCCAACGTTACGCGGGGTTTCTCTTTTATTTATATATCAGCATAGCGCTCTCTTACAGCCTCAATTGCAGTGTGCATGATTCATTAGCCTACCTGCCATTTTGAAGCCGAACAATTGTTTGTCTCACTTTATTTGTTGTATGTATATGGCTATTGACGGACTCGCGTGCATATATTCATATTATGGTTAGGAATTCCCGTACTTAAGTTAAAAGCTCAAAGCTGGCTGATTGTGTATTATCAGTTTTCAATGAATTAGTTTTTGTGTCAAGAACGTGTGTAATTATCTGAGCGTATATAAGATCTGTAGTTCACTTCAGTGAACCGCGAATGACACCTAAGAAAACTCATTGGTTGGTCAGACTAATTTTCAAAATGAATAATTTTAAATTGTCATCTTTATTATTTTATTACTACTATTAACTTGTGGTTAAGAATTTCTATCTGACTCTCTCTCAAGCAATCGGTTCATGTACTTTACCAGCAAAAATAATATTACCAGTGTATTCTTCCTCGATGAAGAATACAAACGGTCTATTGACATTGAACTCTTCGATGATGCTGGCACCACCGAATTTATTCTCGATTTCGACTACCGTGGCAGCGTAGGCTTCGGTGCCCTTCTCATTAACATCAATGCCAGCCTTTTGTATAATATCAGATACTTTTACTTTGCCAGCGACATCGGCTCCGCGTGTCAAACCCGGCAGTGAAGCACTATCGGTGAAGATCTCCTTTACGCCCAGTTGACTGAGCGTTCGTATGAAGTTTTTCTTATAATCGAAACGGAATTTTGGAAGTGTCACTTTCACCTTAACCTCATCCATCATCCATTGTGCGCTCTTCACTTCGTTATTTTCCAAATTGTGCACCAGTTCATTGATGCCCTCAACAGCCTCCGGCAATAGAATGAACATGGAATTTTTACCTTTATATGGCAAACGCAGAATTTTCGCCTTAAGCTTCTCTGAGTTAAAGAAATAGAAGTACTCAGTTTGTTCCATGTATTGAACGCGTGCTTGATCCTTTTGTGTTTTTAAAAATGGACCTTGGTACGTTTCTGAGAATTGCCTACGCCATATACCATTAAAATAGATAACGTTCATTAGCAACATGACGCTTTTCAGCACATTATGCTCGTTGACAAGATTCCTGAGCCGCCCATTAGTCACATTGCTGGCCCACTCGTTGATAGCATCTACCGCGGCGTCTGTATTGTGAAAATCCAAACGTTCGACTTCGGTGTCATAGAAATGTTTGAGGGTGGCGGTGAACTTCTGCTGAGTCTCGACGAACGAGTCCGTATAGAGTTTGGTGCGAAAATTGAGGGTGGTGTGCAGTTGGTTCTCCTTCTTGAACGAGTTGAGCGTTTTGCGGTAAAATTCGCGTACATTATTCTGCGATTTGATGTCCGTCTGTGTGCTGTTGAGCTCCAATTGTGTCTTTGTATTGGTGCCGGCCGCTTCCGCCAGCAAGGCAAGAACCAGTTTCACTGAGAACGGTGAAATGATGATGTTCGATGTCGAGTCCTCCAAGAGCACTGCCTTCAGTAGTTTCCACGTGAAAAGGTCATGTGAGTCACTGCGAAAGGGCACATATGTATCGATGCCATCATAAATCGTTGTGACATCAGCACCGTTTGGAAGTTTACCGGGGTCCGTCACAAAGATATCCATTGGTATGGTATTCACTGTTGTCGTCGGTTCTGAGTTGCCATCGATCAGTAACAGCGGACAAAGCGAAAATGTTACAACAAACAGCGTTGATAATATTGACAGATTTATATTCGTAAACTGGCAAAACATTTTTTCTGTTTTTTGTTTCGTCAACGTTTTAAGCTCTTTTAATTACAGCTCTTAAATGATTTTTTTTTGTATTAATTCTATAGCGCATTAAATATCCGTCGTTGGTTCGCGTATGTAGAGAACCGTTTTGTGCGCCGTTCAACTTGAGATTGACTCAAATATACTGTTGGCAAACGTTTAAAAACCTGTTACTCTTGTGAATTTACTTTAGTGTTGTTGATGTAACGTCATTAGGCTTGTGGGAGTCCCGCTAATTGTCCCCAAACGCCGATGTATACACGGATCGCGGGAAATTGAGAAAGAGAGCAGAGCGCAAGTAGGTAATGTCAATGTTGCCGATGTTGTTTTTTTCATCGACTACAAACACTCTTTTCTCTAATGCTTTCCCTCTTTCTCTCTTGGTCTATTAAACTGTGTTTGTATTGTAAAAGAGGGCTGATTAATAAATTTAATAAATTTCCAGTCCTATACTTTTAATTTATTAATTTATTATTAAATTTTATTTTTTATTTTTTATTAATTAAAAATTATTAATATTTTTTATTCAATTAATTTTTTTTAAATTTAGTTTTGTCATATATTTATGTTTCATTTATTAGTTATTTACTTTGTGCCAACCGTTTTCAACCGTTGTTATTTTCATTCATTCACTGCACTTGCTTCAATATCGCCAATGCCAACGACAGAATACGAATGTTTTTCAGTCGTTTCTCTAGTCGTTGCAAATTAGAGAATATCGAATATTTGCGATCGACGTCGACAATGACAACGGTAATGCCAAGTAGTCGTTTTTGAGACGTTTTAAAAAAATAATACCAACGGGAATAGGGGCAATTTTTGTATTATACTCTACAAGCAAGGGCCTCGGAATTGGTTTGGTTTTGTGTAGAATGGAAATGTAAACGCCAAGTAAAAACTTCTTCACATAGATGTTTTGGTAGAGCAAAATCGTATGAGTTCGCGTCACCGACATGCTATTGTTTATTTCTTTTGGTGTTTATTCTTTCGGCTTCTTCTTGTTTGTTAGTTGCTTTAATATCTGAATACTTCATACTTTATACAAAATATTATACTGCTTTAATTTACAAAGCTTATCGTGAAACACAACCTATTGTAAGTCAATGTAATTTTCCACTTCCTGGTAGACTTTCGCACAAAACTTCACTGCAGGACAATATGCTAACTCGCGGTCAAAAAAAAGTGGGAAAAACGCGACACTAAAATAACAGGTCACTCGCAAAAAGGAATAAAATATTGAAAGATCTGTTTGTCGTAAAGTAAAACGGCTCTACCAGCACCAAAAATCGTAATATGGAAGAAATCGGCAGTTTTTAGTTGATTGTGAAAACAAAACCACAATGTTTTTCTTTCAACTATTCTTTTGTTTTGGTAAAGAATGATACTGGTGAAAGTATTGGCAACTCTCTTTCCACAACAACAGCTGTTTTTAACTTACCTTGTGTACCGGCCGACAATGTTGATGTAACATTTTTGTCGTGTAGAATTTTCTGTTTTTTTTTCTTTACTAGTAAATGTAAAAAAAGGAGAAAATAATATTAAAGTGTTAACGGCAAACGTAATGCAAATACGACGTCCTCGTGGTATCACAGTGCCTCAGTTAATGGTTGTCACTGCAATTGGATTTCTTGGTGGCGTCTACATTTGGCAACCGCTTCTCTTGCGGTACAAAAGGGAGCAGGAAACTCCAAAATTCGAAGAAGTTGCAAACGAAAACAAGACCACAAAAGTTAACTCGGCAACAGCGACAACAACGCCAAATCCAAAGTTAATTAATCAAAGTCTGAATCAAAGAATTTTATGCATTTTCATTTGTATAACTTTAACAACTCATTTTAATTTCTTCGTTCGTTTTCCTTCCAGATGAGCTACGTTAAGACCTTCCAAAAGTTCTCAACGACAATTGTCGGTATGATGGCCATTGGCATAGCTTCAACATTGACATTTCTGGGCACCTATCGTTATGTGATTAAACCGAGGCTGGAGCTAAATCGGCGTCGTGAAGCAGAGGCCTATGCTGACTTTATATTTCAACGAGAACAACAACATCGATTGACCACTACGGAAAAGCAACAACAATAATAAATATTAAAAATACTTTATAAATTATTACATTAAGCTAATTAATTTAATAACATGGCTAGCCGACCTGCTCAAATATTTATGAAATGCAATGCTCTTTTTGAGTATATCATCAATTTAGTGAAATTGTTTTTTTTAAAGAACGATTTTAACTGCTCTCAACAACAGAATTATAGAATGCCGTACCAAATTATGTTTCAAAAATGATGAGAAATTTATTGATTTTCTATTTAAAATTTGTCAAAAACAATATTTTCGAAAGATAATTTAGTCTATGCAAAAAACGTAATGGAAAAACGTGATAAAAGTGCGATAATTTTTGAAATGAAATACTATAAAAATGAAGTTCGATTAAGCAAAAAGAAATCTTTTGAACGATCATGAAACAAAATGAATAAACAATTATAAAGCAACACTTGTAAGATCCCACATTTATAAGATTGCCAACATTCTGACACGTTGGTCCTGTCAAAACAAGTATTACATAAATAACACATGCTACAGCACCAAGTGCCGGAAATCGACCTAGCCAGTAACTTTCAGTCATCCAAGGCCGTAGGAATACAGGTCGCGCGAATTGCCACCAGGACTTTGTACAGCGCAATAATAAATTGGATATACGCTTCAGCGAGGCCCAAAGCCCATCAATGATGAACACGATTTGAGGCTGTACCAAGAGTTTTCATCCTGGTCAAAGATTGTTGAGATCGAAAATTTCACGAATAATAAAAATTTCCCAAAGCTAAAATTCTTACTACGCCAAAGAAACAATTTGCATCTTTTAAATCTAATAGATCATACCAATCCATAGACTTCTAAGATAGTGAGCCATTACCTTATGAAACAAGGCATCTGACACCTACCGTTATCAATAATTCGCAGAGCTGTAGTCACATCGAAATAATATTTTCAGTTTCTTGAAAGAGTTTTCCTATGATCTGAATCAGGTTATATGCCGGAGTCTGCGTAGTTTTAGATCTGAGATAGCACAATGGGCCATGACCATAAAAGGAAATCATTTTCAACTGGGCCTGTCTCTACATCGTAAAAGATCCCATAATTGACAAAACAAGGCTAGGTAAGGAAATCGAATACCTTCAGCCTCCGAAGGTGGTCTAAGTTTTGCTGTACTACGAATTTGAATTGCATTACAAGCTATCTGAAAGTATATATTCGTTTTTACACTGATGGAATAAACTTTCTAACCGAAAAATTTCGGATTACTTCAACGTGTCCCGGTACTCTTGACCGACGAGTGATCATCCCGAAAACAACGGAAAAATTATTTGACCAACAATTTTCTGCCTTCGGTTCCGTTTCTACCGCTGAAATACCAATCATATAAATTTCAATTTGTCGAGAATACCTCTTAACTCAGTACTACTGTGTTTCTTACCCAAGTCGAAGACGCAATTAGTAAGTGAGTCTGCTAAAATTGGCCAAGTTGGCATAGTGCCTTTGGTGGTGGCAATGACTTCATATGTGGGCGCATACAATATTATAGTCCAGCCATAAATTAAGGACGACATACTCCTATATGGTATATGAATATACTAATCGCTAGATCTACACCAATCTACGGATGCCAATCCAGGCTAACGCTTAACCTACATCACCAATGGCAGATTTCGTGTGCTCCGCTCCGTTTGATAATATTTGTGCTATTGAGTTGGTTTTTCGTTTTCTTTAAAATCATTCTCTCTTCTTTTGAGTAGTACGAATATTTCACTCATACCAACGTTCACACTCTTTCGATGTATTCATGCAGATCTCTAGTGTTAATTATAGCCTTTCGTTAGTGTTATAGCCTATTTACACTTGGATAGGAATCGAATCGCTGGTGATTCGGCGGTGATTTGTATCACTTTATACAACAACCACAAGGAAAAGTGACGTCATTCAGGTGTTACTGTTTGTAGAATGCGATTCGAATCGCTGTGAATCACTAAATGGGCTCGAAAACGATTCGAAACAGGGCTTCCGATTTCTGACAGTGTTGCAAAGTTTTTGGTCGGAAATTGCCATTCTTCTTCTTATTTTTGTGCGCCAAAACAATACACAGCTGTTCATGCCACAAAACAAAGGCAAAAAAAAACTAAAATTTGAAGTTTTTTTTATTAAAAATAAGTCCAATTAAGTCCAAAAACACGTTTGTACACATTATAAATGATTCTAAAATATCTATTTTTTCCACAAATCCCAATTTTTCAATTCTCACAATTTGTCAATGTGCGTATAACCAAAACAATGAACAGCTGATCAGGATTTGGAATGGGCAGTGAGAACAGTAAGATTCGACTCAGTGATCCAGCCGCAGTGTAAATAGGCTATTAGATAGCATATGTGGGTGGATGACCAAAAAAATTGTACAGAGTTGTTGGCTGTTGCTGGTACGATCAATACGGGTTACCCCGACTCAAGAGCTGTGCGCAGAGTATTAATTCAGTAATTTAAAAAAATTAAGAAAGAAGACAGTGTCTCTGATTTTTGTTTTTATTATGTCAAAATTTATTATTTTATATGAATTAATACTCTTTGGCTGTGCGTGTGACAGAATTAAAAACTACAAGATCATCACGAAAGTTGAAATTAATATTTATTCTAAGCTACGGCTTATTAAATGTCGTGGCATCGTGAGTTTTCGCGAAATAACCTTTTAAGGATTGTTCATGGCAATTCCGCCAGACATTCACGATCACGAAATTCACGTCATTATTTAGCCTTTCACGATCAAACACCATCACGCACAGCCCTTTTCCCTTTATACTTTCGAATGTCGCCTGATTGACCAGTTACATCTTCGTTTCGAACCTGGATTGGTTACTTCACTTCCTTTCGCTTTCCATGATAATCTCGTTATGTCCTGGATTCGGCCTTGATTAACTTATCAACTAAGACTTGAACAACCAATAAAGACTAAGTACGCAACCCTAGCGCGTATGTTTTAAAAATATACATATAATAACCTCGTTTTAAAATGACACAAAAGTCAATTGTAATAATAACAAGTACTTAAACTTTGATACAATCGGCGAGTGGTTACATTTTAAGTGTAGTTTTACCGCACTTCTTCTCCTCAATCACTTTGTTCCTGTTTAATTTTTGCGGTTTTCTCCTTTTTGGTCTTTTTATGTGCAATTACGCTTGGCTCGGCAGGAAACTCAAAATCGACAGTCTTTCGTTTTTTACCCTTATTTTTCTTTTTGTTTTGCGAAGTTACATCATTTTCATCAATGGGTTCCTCTTTGATCAGTGCTATTAAATCTTCTAATTCACTTTTTGGGTGAACGTCCTTTTTATCCTCGAAGCCGGAATCCATACCATTCATGACTGAATTGGTATTCTTGTCTTCCTGTAAAAAATCAACAAAACCATAAATTAATAGATACCCACACATGTACAGGAGAGTCACGTGGTAACAACAAAGCACCCACTTTTTTTCGAGAGAGCTCTTTATAGAGAACGCCTTCTCATAAAAGGTGTGACGCAAGTGCTTTAGGACATTTCATTTCACACTGTAAGTAAAAAAGGGATTCTTAACCTTCTAGACCTCCCGTCTACGTCTTTTGCAACCGTTACGTTTCAACCAAATTATACCGTGTTAAGTAACCCTCTAATAGCTTTAAATCTGCCCTCAGAGTGGCAACTGGACCTATTTGGGGGCAGAGAAGCCATTTCATTGGAGAAGTTGCGTGTTACATGACTTTAACTGAAAACTGCCTGGCGTATTCCTATATCATTTCTCGATGGTTGACTTTACTGATGTTTGGTTAATGCTGATAAAAGGCTAGGAAGCCACAAAAATAGGGGAAGAATGAATTCTTCTCAGATCCTCCGCAGTCTTGTTACTATTAATATGTACCTTATAAATGTAACCCTGTATATCATCCCATACACCTAACCAATTTTGTTAGCTAAAAAATTACTTTACACTCATGTATGAAAAATTTCATATACGAGTTCCTGTATGTTAGTGATAACATATTTTACTCCTTTCCCAAAATGTGTATATCTATATTTGTAAAACAATGGGCTATCAATGTGAAACCTCAGGTAACTCTTGAGCCAATGTTCAGACCTCTACCTTTAATTGCACAAATACCCGGTACACCAAAAAATGTTTCCTCACCCAAAATGACAACTCACTATTTCTTCTGTATACGCCTCTGATTCCGACAAAAGGATTTCACCTTCAATGTAAGGGAACCGACTTTGTAGATTGAAATTCTTAATACGAAATTGAATTTCTTGATTCATCATAAACTCGTCTTTCTTCAATTTGTTGCTATAGCGTATCGCCACATTGAAAACACGGTAGATGATGACGCTGATATGTTTGTGCGAGACATGTTTCACCACACCACTGCAGACGACACCCTCCACAGGGCAGAAGACATAGAAGTTCGCATTGACATCCACATGAATTGCCCAATCGTCGGAGCGCAGACCTGCTGTCGTACCGAGCACTTTTATGTTCTTAATCCCCAAAATAATGCCAGCCAGATGAAAATCATAGAAGCCAACTTTCGTTTGCGTCAGGTGCGCATGCAACGCGCGTTTGAAATCAGACAAAGCGTAGGGTCCCAAAGAAATGTGCATATCACTGTTCACCTTACGCACGCATGAACTTGTCGCGTTGGCGTATTTGTCTAACTCTGTTGTGGTGAAGTTTCCATATTTTTGTATGACTTTTGCCATTTTTTTTTATTAAAATCGTTGTAAATACCGGAGCACATGAAAGTTACGTGCTTCTTCTTTTTAGATGACATTTACAATGTATGTTTACATGGTGATGCACCTGCGATAGTAAAACAGTAATCGGTTTCATCACATCGACAATGTTGTCGATAAGTATCGATGAAAATTGTAAAAATGTCTAGAAACATAAGGAAGAAGCATGTTTTTTTAAGACGGCTGAAGGCGCATTGACTTTGTGTTTGAATAAATATATGTATCTTTTTATTATTAGTGTTTAGTGTGTGAAGCTACCAACTTTTTTAAGAGCAACCTATTTGGCGAATTATTGGAATAAAATAATTGTCGTCATGGCTACATTTAAGCCGCTTAATTTACGGAAGTATCAACAACGTGTACTAGCTGAAACACCAGACACTTTATACTGGCAACGTCTGAGTGTGCCTACGCTGGTGAAAGAATTCGGTGCCATTGACTACGTTGACTTTAGTCCGGTCGAACCGTACTGCTTCGCTGTAACATGCTCGGTACGTGTGCAAATATACAGTCCGATCACAAAATTGGTTGTGAAAAATTTATCGAGATTCCAAGAAACCGCTTATGGTGGCACTTTTCGTCAAGATGGACGGCTCTTGGTAGCCGGAGATGAACAGGGTCTTGTCAAACTCTTCGATACATCAAGTCGAAATGTGTTGCGGCTCTTTAAAGGACACTCTGCCCCAGTGCATAGGGCATTCTTTGCGGCAGATAAGCTCCACATTGCCAGTTTTTCTGATGATCACACAGTACGTTTGTGGGATGTGGCGAACGAGAAGTGTTTAAGTACATTGTCCGATGTGCATTCGGATTATATTAGAGCCGGTGCAATGAATCCAATGTCACCGAACATCTTCGTTTCTGGTGGCTACGATGGCAAGATCAAGCTTCACGACATGCGTACAAATGAGGCTACAAATTGCGTTGATCATGGACGGCCCGTGGAGTCTTTAATATTCTTGCCAAGTGGTGGCATCTTCATTAGTGCTGGCGATACAGAAGTATGTGTGTGGGACATGTTTGCCGGAGGTCGCTTGCTCACAAAATTCTCAGAACACCATAAGACGATTACCAGTCTACAATTGGGTTCGAATGGCCGACGTTTACTTTCGGCGGGTCTTGATCGACATGTGAAGATCTACGATGTGTCCACCTATAATGTGGTGCACACGCTAACTTTCCCGAATGCGGTGCTCAGCTTGGGTGTCGCGCCCAATGATCAGGCTGTTGTTGCTGGCATGGTTGACGGACTCATCTCAGTACAAACCATGGCTAGTAGTACTAGTCCCGGTGAAGAGGAGCAGTTTAAGCGCAGCTTATCGGGACAGAAAAAGGAAACACCAATTTTAAGCGTCGATCATGAGATAACACTAAAGCAGGTCCAAAAGAAGCTGGCTCGTTATGATGTCTTCTTTCTGCGCTACGAGTACAAACGCGCTTTGGATGATGTACTGACGAAAGCCAATATCGAGTCAAATCCCGAGGTGATTGTCGCGGTTATGCAGGAGCTAGTCAACCGTAAGGGCTTGCACCGTGCGCTCTTTAATCGGCCGCATCAGTATCTGCGGAGGCTTGTCAAATTCATTGTACGCTATATTGGCGAAAATAGATTCATCCGTGTGTTAACCGATGTTACGAATGAACTGCTCGACATTTATGAACACCAGTTTCATGATTTTAATGACGTGTTGGCGCAGGATTTCACACGTCTTGCAAAAGAGCTGAAAAAAGAGGTTGAACTCACCAACAATCTGCTTGAACTACAGGGCATGCTTGAGCAGTTGGTTACTGCGGGGAGCGCTGATCGGACGCGCGATACCACTACTCATTTCGTGCAGGACACCCGCAAGCAGTTAAAACCATCGTTACAGGCGTCCAAGGAGTGCATGCTTGTAAACGTTAAGTGAACTATATGTATATATAGATATGTAATAAATATATGATTACATTTATATTTATTATTCCTTACATCTTTATAATTAAAGTTTATCGTTACTAAAACAATATTTGTCGAAATAATACACAGCATTTAATTTGGTGGTACAAACCTTTAATCCAACGGACAGGGGAGTCAATTATGATTTATGCTTTGGGTTTCCTTATGATCTGTATTATTTGATATATGAAATTGTAATCCCTTCAAAAGTATGTCTTACTTTAAAACATACACAATTACCGAGACATTTGCCGAAGTTAACGTTCTTTGTTTCTCTTAATACTTGAAGCATAATATGAGTTACGATTTATTCGCTTATCATTTGGAAAGCCAACAACCGGACTATACAGAAGAAATACATATAATAATTATAGCGCAAATGCATATTAAAAAAAAAAAAAACAAAACAAGATACGATCCAAATCAATGAATACCGCTAGCTTTTAAACACGTGAGTTCATGTAGCATGAGGAAGAGTTGAGATGAAGGAGAGTTCGTGATACATTCGAGTTGGTTTTATGTTTGCAAATAAGACGTGCGCTTAGCTTATTTTATGTTTGTGAGAACAACGTTCTTATTTCGATCGCGAAGGCCGTCTAACTTTGAGTTGGCCGAAAGTGGGGTGCGCTGGCGGCGTGTGAATGAGCGCAGACAACGTTGTCCATCATCAGGTGTATTTGTGACCGCAGACACTATAAAATAAAAACAAAAAAAAAACATTAGTTTTGTGAAGTTCCGACAACCAGAGATTATTCAATAACGCTCAAAGTAGGAGATTCTTAAAGCTCGATAAGGATTCCGAACCCGCACGAATTTAGAATTAAGTGAAAATGAACACTCCGTAACTCGACGGATTAAGTTTTCTTGATAGAATCTAATCCCATCCGAATTCAGACTAATATATAACTCTAATAGACCATTCCAAAAATGGCTTTCTGACCATCAAGTCAAGCGTAACTTACTTTTCTGTTCGTATTGTTTGATCTGTTTTTTGGCCTCCCGCAATCGATTCATTAGAATCTCATTCTTCCGTTTTTCAACAGCCAACTCTTGGCTAAGCTGTTGTTTACTCTTCGATTCCATTGCGCTGAGTATGCTGTGGACCGAATTAAAACAAAAAAATAGCTTTGAATTCAAAGGTATTTGAACAAGATGTGCACACTTACGGATGATTAAAAATCGATGTAGACGATGGCCTTTGCTCAGGATCTGGATGTGTCATTTGGCGAATCAGATCATTGAACTCCTTGGTGAGAGTCGGAATTGGCGGTATATTACCATCGCGTAAACGATGCCATTCCGGCCCATTTTTTTGCAACTCACCACCACCAGCTACTTCGTAGAGAGTAATGCCCAGAGAGAATATATCAGCTTTGAATAGATTACTATAATCCTCATGTAGTATCTCCTTCGGCAGATAACGACAATCACCCTCCTCGACGTGCGGTTCCTTTACCGATGTCACATGACCAAGATCGCCGATTTTATATGTCACTAAATTCTCCGATTGTCGCAGTTCTTCATATATACCATCCATTTCATCGTCATCGCGACATTGTCCGTCTGTATGCGGCGAATGTGTTCTGTGCGTTGGAGGATTTATTGTCATAAAGATATTTCCGGGTTTAAGGTCCATGTGGACTAAGTCACTTGAATGGATATAACGCAGACCCTCCGCAACGTGCAAAAGTAAAATTTTCAACTCGCTTTCGTTGAGAAAATGTTTCTGTATTAGCGCCTGCAAACTGCCACCATTGCAGAATTCATTCTGTATTAGCATGTGATCATCTTCCGCCCAAGCTGAGTAGTAGCGCACTACATTGTCATGTTTTCCGAGCACTGCATGCGCCCATACTTCGTTTAGTGCACGTTTTCTATAAAAGAGAAACGTTTTTTTATCAAACAATAATAGGCAGTGAGTGTACGATAAATAACCTACTCAAATGAACTACCCGCTACAGGTTTCTTGCTCTTTTTAATCGCATAAACACAACCATCCAAACGATTTACGCACTGAAAGACCACACCAAATTCGCCGATGCCAATGATTTTCACCTGCATAAACTCACGCTTGAAGCGGCTTATATTTGTGTCTTGTAAGGCCAAACGTTTCGGCGCCTGATGTATTTCGCCTGTTGGTTCCGAGTCACGTTTGTCTGAAAACCATTTTAATTCGTCATTCTTCTCGCTCAGCAGAAATTCCTGCACAGAATTCACGTTCAGACTCTCACGTCCGAATTGGGTGCGACAGCGTTTCTTATTGTGGGAGAGTAGACCTGCAAGTAATAACACAAACATCATTATCGTAATTTCGTTAGTCTGGCAAGTACTTACTGTCCGGGGTAAAGGGATTCACATTAACATTGTGATCTTCGTTCACGCGGCTGTGCAGTGGCAGTGAACGTGGCCTCTCCGTCGTCTTGAAAATTTCCCCGCGAAGCGACATGTTCATCGCTGCCGCAGCCGCCGACAAATGATTATTGGTGGTATTGGCATTTGTTCTCGACTTTTGGAGAATAGTCTTCGGAGTTGCCGGGGTATCGAAGAGACGGAGTGCTCGCACTTTTCTGTATGGCGGCGATAGCATGACGTCTATATGTTTTCTAAGTAGTTGGGGACTACCATTACCTCGATCGCCACCTTCGTCATCGGCAAAGCGCAATTTTCGCGGCTGAATTGCGTATAAAGGCGAGGAGGGCGAGTTGCGCATTTCGACGCTCAAATCAAGTTGCTCCATTGAAGTGTCGTAGGCATCGGCGTCACTGTTTTCGTTCCTTTTTGTTCGAAAAGCCATCGATAGCTTTGTGTCTTAAATTAATCTTTTTTATTTCTCCTTTAATTTTCCTTTTTCTAAATCTTAAGAAAACTTCGTATTGTATCACAAAAAAAATAAACGAAACAAAGCCTGATCGGATAAATGCGTCACAGAACGAAACCAAATGAAACCATTCAAATTCGACGCACTCACGCGAAAATGCACAAGCTGATCGCAGTTATTTGCTTGCGTTGTTTTCAGCGGAATGTTTGGAAAGAAATCGATATGTATCGTCGCAAGAATACACGATACGATAATTGTGACTTAAAACGCAAATGGATGAGCTTTCATCAAATGAGTGATTATGACAGATTTTTTAAGTCATATACCCCGTTTATATGGCAGCGAAAAAACAGTTTAGCTAAAATCACTTCGACTTAAAACGCACAACGCTTTTCCAGAGTGCTTTAACGCAGTAAGTGCATTAAACGTAGGTCGCTCTTTAAACCCAACGCTAACCAAGTCGCTATTCACAGTCAGCTGTATGTTTCGTGCAGAGTTGCTATGTAGTGTAATTATTTTGCTTTATTTTCATTTTTTCAATGATTTTGCGAATTAAATACTTATAAATCATTGTAAAACGTTATTAAAAATCAAGATAAGCCTTATACATTTATATTTTATTTTATACAATGTATTTTTTTTAAATAATTTATTCTGATGGGTAAGGCACATAACATTTTATGCGCATGGAAACTCTGAAGAAGAAAAATAAAAACGCAATGAAGACCCACATATAAACATTTTCAAATAAAGTGTTCTAAGGCAATCCGATTTTAGCTAAATTGCTTTTAGCTGCCATATAAACGTAGTAATACAAATATTTTCGGCTGTTAACACTGTAATATCAACCACACATTCAAAGAACTTTACGAAAAATTCACTTCAACACATAATTAAACCGAAAAGCAGAATGCCCGATGCTAGTGCTATCTCCTTATAATTAATTCTATTTAAATGTATTAAAACCAATTTTTAAAAAAATTAACGAAAAGGTCGATTTATTTGCATTTACATGAAAAAATAAGTTTTGTTTATCAGCCGTCAAATAATGATTTCCAAAATGCGAATAATGTAATTAAAAGAATTCATAAAAGATATGTAAGATATCCTAACGGTTTTTAGTGCTTTATATTTTACTTGAATTCTGATGGTGATTGTTATTGAAAGTTGACCACCACAAGCCTAAACACAAATAATCACATAATTAAAGCAAAGCCATGAATAAAAGGGTCGGAATATTATCCAGTTGATTTACTTTAAAGACTACTTACTGTATATGGGTAATGTGTGAGGGAGTTAGCAGAATTAATTTCCGTTTAACTTAAAACAGTTTATAACATAAACAGAACAAAAAAGGAGAGAGGTTAAACGTTAACAAAGCCTTTAGAGATGTCACACGATGCTGTACTTCAAATATTTCACAAACAAAAATTTCGTCTCTAGACCAGCGTGTCAATAGTGTCATAGAGTTTTTTCATAAATAACCCAAAAAAAATGTAATCCCCAAAGATTGGAGATCTCGACGGTTTAGGTAGTTAAATTGCTAAGGACTTTTGTATTTAGCAGTACGCGGAAACCAGTTAGTCTTATTGCTTTCTATTTCTAAACGACAAATGTTATCCAATTGAGAATTCTTCAAAGCGTTTGATGTCTTGAACTCCAGTTAATCAAAGAAGGTTCTTTCCATAAAAATAAGATCTTCATTCATAAAGCAATCACACATTTCACATTCTTCTACGTCATTCTCATCATTGTAGCTTCTACAGCTATCATACGAGTCTAGTGCCTGTAACCTAATGCTTAATAAACCGGAAATGTTTTTATTTTGGGTATAACCGTCAGAGCGACCTGGAGGTTCCATAAAATATTTTTCTACATCCTCTTTAGCCGCTTATTAACTAAAGAGCTAAACCTAATCTCGAAAGTGATGATCTGCTGAATTTTCCAGAAAAGTCATTGTTTAAGTTCTTTAAGCATGAAGAATATAGCAACTGTGTGACAGCAGCTTTAATTTTATGGCCATCATATGAGTGCATGGCTACAATTCAAGTTCTGGCTACCATTCATATCAAACTAAAATTTCACTAGAACCTAATCTAGAGTCATAAGCCTAAGCTGTAAGAACTCGGACCCCATATGCTAGTGCCGAATTACCTGAATGAACTCAGGAAATTATTTACCGAACTTAAATTTCAGAAAGTTCTTTGGGATACTAAAATTACCATTTCTAGGATTGCTGGATCGCAAAACGTAAGACCATGGAATTAAATCGTGAATCAGAATTCTAATATTACAGGAGTCGCGTAACCACATATATATTATTTAGATGTCAAGTTCTTTTATATCTTTGTATACATTACTATCAATCGGCTGACAACCAACGAATTTGGTCAATTGCCATCTATTTTCTTAAATAACTCTATTTATTGTATAACTAAACTAAACAATATATATATATATATATATATATATAATTAAGACCATTGCAACACGCCTTTTCATTTGATATCTCACACAACTTAATCGGTCCAATAGATTCGGAGTAAATTGGCTGTAAAATTTGAACAGACAGACACACGAGTGATCTTATAATGGTTCCGTTTTTCACTCAAAAGTACGGAACCCTCAAAACGAACTCCCAGTAGAGGAACTAGAGATTTATTCAAATATTGGTATCTTTTCCTGGCATCGAGTGTGTGCTGTCGTATTTGAAATTAAACTGAGAGGAACACAAAGAATTAAAGGCTTTAGGATCTCATATTGTTTTGTGAAGTTGTTGTAGACAGTCCTTATGATAGAAAGGCACCATGCTCTCCTAGCACTACTGGCTGGGCTAAGTAAGCTTGTTTGACAAAGTTAATCGATCTATATTAATAAAAATGTAAATGCTAAATGCTAAGTGCACTAGGATCTCCGAAAGTTATTCATCGATTGCGTTGAAATTTTTACAAAACGTTTCTATTAGAATACAAGAACAAGAATTTTAGTTTTACTTTTTTTACTTTCTTACCGTTAAATATACTTTTTTAATATTAAGTTTTTGTATATATTTTTATTGTTTATGCTATGCTTTTGTTTTTGTGTGTCCGAGTTGCTTGAAAACGTACAAACTCTCTGTTGAGCACGCACAAAAGTATTGCGCTCTTCGTTTTGTTCCAAGAAGAAATGTTGGAATGAATGGCTTAACAAAAAATTGTTTACATATAAAAATTTATTAATAGAATTCGAGAATTCTTTTGACCAAGAGTTTCAAATTTTTATTCCCCCTTGGATGCAAACACAACAGGATGAAATATTGTGTACTAGACTGAGCCACTGCAATGCGTGGCCGGGTACGCTAGTAAAACATAAAAACATTCGTCACATCGACGACTATAAAAATGATTTTTGATTTTGTTACTTTTTTTAATGAATTTTTAAACTTTTTATATTACTTTTTGTTGTTTTTGTTTTGTTTACTTTTAATTTACTCGTGTCCGCGTTGTCGCCACATGCGTGCGGCACGCGCCATCGATTTTACAAATAGAAGACTTAACTATAAAATTATGAAAGTTCATTTTTCTTTTGTTTGTTTTACATATTCATTTCTATTTTAGTGTGTCGATTTCTTATTTATAGGTAATGGAATTGAAAGGAAATTATAGTCGTGTGTGTGTTGAATTAACTGAAAGGGGTAAGGAATAAAGAATCTAAAGAAGTTGTTGTTATTGAGCATGATAAGACTTTGAATTGACGAAGTTCTCCAGATTTCATCCTTACTCTTTTTCTTTTTAACTTTATGTTATAAAAGGTTTTATTAATGTTTTTAAATTTTTGCTTCATTTAATTTTCATTAAGCTTCGTCTTTCAACTTAAAAATACTGTTTTAGCGACTAAGTTAAAACCATAAGCACTATGCATTAAAAAATTTAGAATATTCCTATTTTGTTTTTCAGATTAACGTTGTTCTCGATTTTTTTCTTGTCTGTCGTTGACATGTTGTTTTAACTTACACTTTATTTGAGTGTGTATGGGTTTTTCTTTTCTAAAATGGGTTTTTTTATTTTAGTGGGGCTTGATTACTAAGCTAAAGAAAGCATGACAGAACAATTTGAAAATTAAAAAATAGAAAAGAATGGACTGACTTAAAAGTGAACCCCGAGTAAGAAAAAATAATTTTTAAACGAAATGTTGATTTGTGATTTGTTTCCCGGTTAAGGGTATTGTTGATTGAATGCATTGTATGCCTTTATGATGTCGCTGACGTCAATGTTTCTTACTTGGCGCCTCTCGTTCAATCGGTTGATCGCACACCCGATGCTACAGATCTGCAACAACACTTCCACCCTATAGCAGTTGCTTTCACTGCTGTTAATCTTTACGTGAACTGGAGCGGGAGCCTGACATAGACGATCCCCCACGTCGACGTGATACCGATGAGCCATCACGACGTCGTGATAAAGAGCGATCGCGATCACGATCACGACGCTTTGATTCGGAACGTGACACCCGACGTCTCGGTGATGGTGAGTCTCTGCCATCGTGATCATCATCGTAGCGCCTCTTTGGTGGTACCGGCGAATCAACGCCACCGCCGCCGCCACCGCCATTACGCTCATCATCGCTGTAACGTGATGAATCGCCGTTCTCACCGCGTCCGCCGCCACCGCTGCTGCTTCCGTTCTCACGTGGGCGCTCACGTGCCGATCGTCGACTGTCCCGCGGTGAGCACGGTGAACGACTGCGTGAACGCGAGGCCTCTGTTTTGGAGCGTGTTCTGCGACGGCGTGTAATGCTACGTGAGCTGCTGCGGGAATTGCTTCTAAAAAACAAAACAAAAATATTTATATTATCAAAAGTATATGACACCAAACAAATTTTACTTCCCTCCCTCGCCAAATCTATTTTGCTTACAATTAGAGAAAAGTTTAAAAATAGAATGGTACAGCGAAAAAGCTTCAAATTTTTACTTTAAAGGAGTATTCATTTCTGGATAGTTTCAGTGGTATGAAAAGTATATGATACTCACTTAAAAGTCAATCAATCGAGAGGTATCAGATATATATATTACAAAAACAGAGAAACCCAGAAACCAAAAACGATACTTTCAGCTATGCCGAACATTATTTTATAGTTTTCAAAGACGAAATGCTCCAAGTTTTGGCTCATTATACTGAGCCATACCAAAAACAAGTTTTCTGTTCTAAGCTCTTGCTGTAACCACCACATCTTCCATAAACGCAAACTGAACAATGCCTTAGATAAGAGATTACATAGTGCCGTTTCATCTTCTTTAATTAATTGATCATGGACACACACATGGTATTGAGTGTTTTACCAGAAAAGGCCTTGATAAATCATTCGTCCGAATGTTTCCCTCGAATTTAATAGAAGCATAAATAATTTGTAACACATTGTAATTTGTCGAACAATACTCTAGTAGAACAGATTTCGTTTTAACTCAAAAAAGAACGACCATATTAGCCAAAAAAATTGTTCAATGAAGATCCATCTGAAACACTTAAAGTAAAGGGGGCCTTTTTTAATCCAATTATCGATGGTGTGAAAATTGCATACCAATAGTAGAAAGTCATGGGTTAACCTCGGGCATCCATCAACCCCAGCTGCGATATATTGTATTGAGTTTAGAAAGGTGTAACATACTAATAGCTAATCAAACGGAATCCAACCCTCACTGCTGATCGCTGCTGTCTACAAGTACCAACTACGCACGAGCTAGAGGCATGCATTGAAGGAAAAATGACGAGTTTACTTCGAAATACGAAAGTGATTTTGCTGCACGACAAATTTGTTTGCTTTTTTTTTTGTAGCACCTTCTGGCTTTTATACCTGGTTCGGTGGACCTTGTATGGATGATAATCGGGTAGGATAATTAGGACGAAGACCCAATTCGGAAGTATCTTGATTTAATACACGTAAGGCTTGCACTGCTAAGGCACAATGGATTAAAATACATTCGTCATAATATATTATTTATATGGGTCTCACTCACTGCTTGAAGTGTATAAAAGGATATTTTACTTAATTTAAACTTTTACAATTTATAGAAATCTTCAACACAGAAAACACCCAACAACTTATCGCGTACTATAGTGGCCCCTCCCTCAACCATGTTTTCCTTCGCTGCTCTTCTTATGATGCCTGTGTACTTTCTTTTTCTCGCCCTTCTTGCCATGTTCTTCTTTCTCCTCATAACTGTCGCTGTGTTTATGCTGTTTCTTGTACTTTTTGTGATCCTCATCGTGATGCCCCTTTTTATAGTGGCCTCTATGAGTTTTGTATCCCTTTTTTTTCGCAGACTCATTCTTTTCGCCCTGCTTATGCTCGTCCTGCTCTGCCACATGATGCTTGTGCCCCTTGTCATATTTTTTGTGATGGCCACCCTTGTGTTCCTCATCATAGAACTTTTTCTCCTTGTGATATTCCTCCTTGTTTATTTTTTTGTGAGACTCCATTTCCTCATGCCCTTTCTTATGCTTTTTTTTATGGTGATGATCACCGCCTTTTTTGTGAGCACCATGTTTATCCTCCTGGCCATATTCCTCCTTCTTATCGTAGGTTTTCTTCTTTTTGCCACCCTTGTCGCCCCAATGGTGCTCATAATCCTCTTCTTCGTGATCTTTCTTCTCGTCCTCTTCCCATTCTTTGTGCTCGTTATGTCCATGGTCACCTTTAAGCTCTTTCCCGCCATAATCCTTTTCGTCGTATTTGTTTCCGGACTCCTGTTCCTCTTCAGAGGATTCCTCGTTCTTTTTGGCTGCTGCAAATATCAGCAGCAGGGCAAGCACAAATAAAAATTTCCAATGTTTGCCCAGCATCGTACCAATCACACTGAGATACTGGTACATTGGTCCATTCAGTTTTATATCGAATTGCCATAATTGGTCCCCGATGCGATTATGATGCAATTGTCCGCCACCACTGGCGCAAGTTTTATGCTTCAATGATTTCGATTTAAATTTTTTATGCTCTTTTATTACAGCCGGCACAAATTAGCGAACAATAAATTGGAGTTTTTACATATTTTTTTTTAATCTTATGTGGTCTTTCCAAATGGGGCAATACCTTTTACACTGTCAAGCAAAAATACTTAATACTTATTCCCTAAGTTAATTTTATGATAAAATCCTTAAAAGAATAGTGTATATTTGATTATTCCTTTTTTATTTTCTTCTTTTTTGGTGGTAGTACGGGTATCTCCTCTTCTACTGCCGTAGGCGCTTCAATGTCCTTATTCTTATTTTTCTTCTTTTTTTTCTTTTCAGATTTAACTTCACCAACGTTTTCTTCATTATCTTCCTGTTTCACTCTGACTTCGTCCTCTTCCTCCACATCTTCCTTCACCAACGTTTCCGAATGTTTGCGTTTCTTTACATTGAGCGTATTATCCTGCTCAGGTTGGTAAGTAAATACTTCGCTGGAAGTTGAAATAAACACATTAGGAAAAATAATCAAAATAAACCGTAAACATGAAGCTGTTCATTGCATTGCGTTCATTGAACACTATAAATTTCAGACAGCCAAGGTTTTTCTTCACATTTGAATCAGTTTAATGCGAAACCTTCTTGTGTATCATCATTAGAGTAGTTCATTCAACGAACGCAATGAAAGTTCACGCTAATTAAAACACTTTTCTACATACCTCTTTGCTTGATATTTTTCGAATTTGGCTTTAGCTTTGCCAGTGCCAGAGAGCTTGCGTAGATTTCCCTCCTCTAGGAGACGCAAACGTGCCTCTAACTTTACTTTATGGGTGGCACCCAATTCAAAGCTGGCCTCCTCGCCAAAGGCGTCAACACGCGTTGCTAGCGATGCCTTGGCCGCCAATGAACGTGACATTTTCCCCTTGTTCTTTTGACTAGCTTGACCGATGAGTTGAGCATGATAGATTATACCATATTTGGGCGTATCTTTCTTTGTTTTAAGTGCACGGAACAGAGCTTTTTCAGCACCCAATATCTGTACTGTGGATGAGGGATGCTTTGCCAAATTGATAAGTGACCCGGCGTGTGCAATCAACCTTGCACCGACAGTTTCGCCAACGAGTACTGTTAAATTGGGCGCCATGGCCATCATACGTGCCTTGAGATACTGATACAAATGCGAACGATATTCATTAATAGACAGTATCTCATCGCATAGGCATTGTATATTCAGCACATCCTCTTCAGAGATCTCTGTACCCATTGACACTTCGGCAGCTTCTTTGACCTTCTCCTCTACATCCTCGGGCAAAATGTCTGATAAATCTGCCTCCGCCATATTATCACGGGTTCCCACTAATTTGATGGTTTTCACAAAAGCAATGTTATCCGTGATGAGTTTGCCAAGTTCAGGGAAATGCCAGCCGTACCATTCACGTGCACGCATCATATAATTGTTTAGCTCCTTATCCAAGTCATCCAACAGACATTGTGCCTGTACAATCATTGTGTCGATCTTGTCTGGTGAGAATTTCAGTTTATAGCGCGATAAGGAGTGTGCCAGACCGAGCGCCATTGCAGTCATTTCGCGTTTTGGCAAACCACTCAACAAACTGTCGGCCTGTTGACGTATGCAACGCATTAATTCCTGCACACCAGTGTTATACACACATTGTACCGCCAATTTATCCTTGATGGCATTACCTAATTTGGCATCGGCCACCAATAACTGCGTCTGAACTTCATCGATAAATAATTTTTTCAATGTTTTTTTTAATGGCTTCGATATTTTGCCTTCAACAGCGGCCGTTGCCGCAGCAAGTGCTTCCGTTGTATCATTGAATTTCTCAAAATGCTTTAACTTTAGCAATTTATTCGCCTTCTCTGGTGTCTGGAACTCGAGGTAGAGATTTTCAACTTCCGTCAATTTTTTCTCGTCCAACAACTTAAATATAGCATAGCCGGCAGGTGTTTCATATAGCACAAACATTTTATTTTCTTACACAGTTGTCAGTAAAAAAATATTTAATTTCACACCACAAAAAATTAAAATATAGATTTTTCGTAACGAGTGTGTTAACCTAAACTTCCACACCACCGCATGTTACAGAATAAAGAAAATCCAAAATGACGGTAAAACACGTGTCGGCAATATGAAGCAAGCGATGCTACACTTTGCTGCACTACAGTGTTGCAAAATACAAAAACAATCATAATTGATGACCGATAACAGATTTTGATAATTCGATAATAATGTTAGCCTACAAAAAATTTTGGAACGTCCGTCTTCTTCACACAAATTTTATTTTAGAAAATAAAAAAAAAGATTTTAAAACTACACTCGCCTTTGTATACATGAAGGCTCAAATACACGATATATCGTGTTTTCGTCAAATCAATAGTGCGCGAGCAGTTTGCTAGTGTATGGATTTGTTTATGCATTTCTCAAACTTTCATGTTTGTTTCGGAAACGCATATGCCATACACCGATGAATAATGTATAACATGCAACAGTTGACTTTCGTCGAAGACTCCAGAAAAAAGTTGAAGCTTTATAATAAAATATACATCCAATTTTTTTAACCCAGTTGCATAACGCCGTTAAGTCTGAAACGCATGGTATGAAGTTTCGCCTAAAATTTGTTGAAAAAAAAAAAAATTTAAATACGTATGTCTTAACTATGATATACTGTGGTGCACTATATTTTTTTAAACAATACTCTTGAGTAAGCACAATACTAATTTATTTTCTTAAGAATCTTCATTTACTTTTGTAGGCCTGGCCTATTCTCATTTAATCATCAAAGTATCGCTTATTGAGCTCATAGAGAAACTAAAAAAAATAATAATAAACATAATTAAAAAAACACTACTGAATCCAATTCACAAGGATGCTTGATTTGTCTTTGCACGCAACTGTATGACCTTGAAAGCAAAATCCTTGTAATATTAGGATGAAAAATTTAACCTAGATGGCCCGGATATATGTAACTTTCATTTTCGTGATTTGCGTAAGGAATAACATTTTCTGGAATGTCAGCACAGTCGAAATGGTAGTGTTTTGGTCTGGGGAGTTCCTTCGTATTCTGGAATCTGCGAGTTTATAGCTTATAAGTACGACATTATCTAAAAAAGACATTCTCGGAGTTCAGGAATATGTTGAACCTTTGAAGTGGTCTGTTCAATACTATAATGACCCATCTCTTCTGCCCGAGCGAGTAATTCAAGCCCAAAATATCGATCTACTAAAATAGACTCCGTACTCGCCAATTGTACGAATCTGGGACGATAATTATAAAATTAAACAATATTGACAAATGCTATAAAAGCTGCCTGATCTCGGCTTTAAAGAGCTTCATGATTCCTTTGTCAATCGTCTCTATTACGTAATTTTTAACCGAAGGAGAAGGCATGAATTACTATATAATTTAGGACTGTTTATTATTCAGCTAAATTGTTAATTTTCTCTATTGTCTTTATTTGCTACTATCGTCAGACGATATCCAGCGAATTATATCAAGATTGTCAATACTTGGGAAACAGTTTTTATTTTTTATATTTTACTTTTTAATTCTTTTTCCTTAAAATTCCGAAAAAAACCCGATAAACATTCCAAGACCTATACTTCTTTCGGATAAGGGGAATACTAAGCAATATATTAAATACCAATATTTTAAAAAATCACAATATTAATTATTTGCTTTTTGATCAATAATGAAAAATGTCATAGTGGTGTATATAGATAGATATACATACATTTATATTTTTTTTCAAGTGACCCAAAAAAGTTATTAATTTTGTGGAAGTTAAAAAATAATAAAATAAAACTGTAATCTCTTGTTTCTAAACATAGTGGAATGAATATTACTTTAAAGATAACATGAGAAACACCCGATAAAAGTAAAGGAAGACTTGTAAGAATGTAGTGTGAAACTAGTCGTGCTCTTATTCAAATGAGCGGCAGTTTATGTTCTATGTTTGATGGTCGATAACAATTTCGATAATTTTTGTCCATGCAATTTGGCCGGCAAAAAAAAGACAACTAAAGATTGCACTTTCATTCTTTATGATTTTACTAAAATGAACTTATATAAGTGGTTTGTACATTTATTTAAACATGAAAAAGAACAAGACACGAATTTTTATTTAGTTTGCCACAAGATATTCTTGCATATAGACTTCCGTAATTTTCGTACATACAATTTGACCGGCAACAATATAACAAACAAAATTTTACCTACGCGTCCTAGACTTTTCAGAATTAACCTAAAAACGTTTATAAAATGTAAACTAAGCCACTTTTATTTTATTATTATTTGTTACAAGCAAAGCAAGCCTTTTGAAGTTTCCGCAACTCCCTGTTCTATTATCTCTCATACACATGCATATAACTGTTCAAGTAACATTGCAAGGCAACCAAATTAAATTATTAAATGATATGTTAATAAAAGTACTATTTATTTATTTTTTGATTCACTTCCTACAATTAGCACAAGAACTCACCTGCGTCTCGCCTGTCTTGCCTTACGCTCACGGCAATGTCTCGCGTAGTGGCCTCTGCCACCACATTCGTAGCATTTGTCATCGCCTCGTCCACCGCGTCCACCACCACGATCCCCACCACGTCTGTCTCCTCCTCGAGCAAATTTTCCAGTCGATAGCTCAACTCTCGCACGCCGCCCGCAGACGGTACGACCATCTAAGCCACGCACCGCATCGGCGGCGTCTCTGGCGTCCTCGAACTCAACAAATGCGAAGCCTGGCGGATTTCGTGCAATCCAAACGCTGCGCAGCGTTCCATACGCACCGAACGCATATTCCAGATCATTTTTCCGGGCGTTGTTGCCCAAATCACCGACGTAGACTTTCCGGTCGCTTGGGTAGCGCGACATTTTTCCCTTTTTATTTTCTTTTCTTCTGGCAACCGCCGTCGTCAATATCAATGAGAGCACAACGCACCACACCACACACAAAAACGAAGAGACAAAATAAAATAATTCAAAAAAAGCGGAGTAAAGAAAAAATCGATTTACGAAAAATTCTCTTCAACGTCCAATTTAACTTTGTTAACGCTTATTATGTACAGTGTCCGTTTAACATTGTTTTAGACACGTAAAAATTATAGGAAAATATTATTCAAAACTTTTTAGAGCAACAGCGGTACGTCGAATTCCACATTTGCAATTTTATTTCCACTGTTTTCACTTTTTTGTTGATTATTCAGAGTATAGTCAATTTAGCGATGTGCAATATTTCAAAGAAATAATTCGATTTAATTTGTCAACACATTTGTAACACAAACATACTATTCTTTTATTCTTTTCGGGGCTCTTTTCGACATTTCTTTTTTACCGGGTGTTGCAGATTTTTTTGCTGGTAATTAATGTATTGTGCTTCTTTGCTGCTGTCATTCACAGTGAAGCAGAATGGTTCAAAAGTAGCATTTAAAGGTTGGTGTTCAGCTCTTATTGTATGCATTCATAGTACGCTGGTTTGTCATGGTTTACATGCTTGCTCAAGCAAGATTATTCATAAGTACAGAACAGCTTTAGCTCCTTAAGCTAAAACTAAAAAGTGAATTTTACTTCGTTTCAAAATGATGTCAGTTTATCGTTCTCTCACTCACATACATTGGCATTGGAACGCTTAAATTCATATATCAATTTCAAACTTAGTATTAAGAAATATTAAATCGCCCAATCCTTGAATATGAATATGTTGAATTTAAAAGAATTTACATCTCCAAAAATCTAATAATTACTTCAAAATCCGATTTAAAAAAAAAATTGGTATTCCGCTAATACCGTGAAAATCACTTCTCATTTATAACGTCCAAAAATTAGAATTACAATTTTTGCGATTACATTTTTAAATTTATTTTATTTCATATGTTTCAAAATTTTTATCTAAAAACGAACGGCGGTGTAGCGCAGTGGTGTAGTGCTATCTTCAACTCTGCGACACATCGGGCTCGAGTCCCGGCTTCACTATTTCATAACATAAATATAATATTTGAAGACGAAGTCCTTTATTTGGTAATACGTTAATAACATTAAGTACGTTATGGTATAATTTACATAATACATACATTTAGATAGTACGATTCATCAAGATCGCCTGGCGCCAAAGATGCCATGGTATACATTCAGCAGACTTGGATTGGCTCCTGATAGCTTCGTACGCCCACCACTTCCTACCCTCGCAAACATAACGGCCTTCCAACAACGTCTTCACGAACGGGGCGACCTCAACGTTAATATAATTTTGCGAAACGGTATCGATGATGCGGTTCACTTGTTGAACAAAAATATTCGTTAGGCTACCAATCTAGCCGGGGCAGCACCGATTACTTGGTGCTGGTGAGATATAAGCGCAGGCTACGGCGATGCTCTATGTGGTCACGAACAGAATTTGACAAGGTTGTATGGAAGATAGCTGGTAGAGAGGTGACCAGCCAAGTAATGTAAAGAGTGCGATTGGAATGATTTAACAACTTGATGGCAAACGCAGGTCCTTATCTAAAAATCCGATTTTTATCTTATGGCGAGAGTACGTCAAACGACAGCCCTGTAGACACGAATTAATCCGCGATTCACAAAATCAGTGGTTGCGTACAAAGATCGAGAAAGCAAAAGCCTTTGAAGGTAATTTGGACAGTTGCTTTACGGTATTTAGCCTGGCGGACCTTGCGGAAATGGAGGAACCAGCCTTATTGAGTTGTCCTGTTCCAGAGTCCAGCGAGAGGAGATAATGAAGATAGTCCACACATACAGCAGTTGCGACTTACTTAACCATCGAACCATTTTACAGCTTCTGAGCAGCTTGACTTGGATACCCTCAGAAGTTTGAAAAAACCGGATTAAATAATATTATATTATTTATATATTATATTAAAAAATATATATTAAAAAATTCTATGACCATGATTTCTTTACCTCTACAAACCACGTAGATTTCGGTTTTCAAAATTTAGTAATTTATATTTAGGAGTTAAAGGCCTATATGTCAAATTTCAATTTTATTCATTTATTATTATTTTATTTATCTTATCGGCACCCAGTTTGTTGAGTATGTGGGCTACGCATCAAATTACAACAACAACGATTTGTTCAAATATTTGAAGAGTATATTTTGGCCCTTTACTCTAATATTACAACACAAGAATTGTGTTTATAATATTTATATTTCATAATGTTAATTTACATTTTTGTAACATGGATAGATGTTTACGAGTGTACCAACAGTACATAAACCTCATTGAAATATTTTACCATGAATTGCCACATTTTCTTTTTGGTGCTCCTTTTTAAATAGGCGATTTCATTTATTTTCATATTAGTCCTATTTTTAATTCTATGAAAATTAACGCAAGTAATCAGCAACAATAAAATAAACTGACTGGAACAAATGTGTTAAATTAAAATGTTTCTATTGAAGCTGGGATGTCAAGTAGCGCAATTCACAATGTGTATGGTTCTTTTGGGTTAAAAAACCCCTTGGGCCTGTCATCTGGTAACACTGTCAGTTGCCACCATTAAACGTGGCGGTCTTCGCTGACATTTATCATAAGTTAGGTTATATCGTATGCATCAAATCATACAATTATTTATAAGCTAGATTTATAAGGAAAAAAACTTAAATTTAGTGAATTTGCAGTGCGAAATTTTTAAGAAAACCATAGACGAACACTTGGCGGAAACGGTGAGAATGAAAATTGTACTACTTTTTGCGTTTTACATAACATTTTGTGTTTGCTATAAATTTTGATCATTTTGTGAGGCAGGCAGACAAGAAAGTGTGTGTTTGTGTGTTTCGTTAAATCTACTGTAATCGACGTACGGAGTAGCGACCTCAAAAGAAATCGGCGGCCATTGCGCCGAACGGTAAAAATATTCTTAGGTACCAATACACAGATGCCATTGACGTGTAATTATGAATTTGTGGCGAAATTTAATTCCGATTTTTATTTACATTTTTTCTGTGCAATTGGCTTTAAATTGAAGTGGAAATTTTACATTAATACTTTCATGTTATGTATAACATGGTTTTGTATATATATACATACTACATTCGAATACACACACGCATACAAGTTCCCGACAAGCAGGCGTGTGTGTGTGTGCTCCCACTCTCGTAGTATGAAATGCCTTATAAACCTAAAGTATTTTTTTAAATAAAAAAATATATAATTGTGAACATATACTACAGAAAGATATATATATATTATATATATATATATATATTCATTTAATTTCCTCATTACTTTTGAATACTCATGAGCCGCGTATTAAAATATGTTTTTCGTTCATTACGCAGCAAAAAGTTGCAGAATTCTCTCCCCCCAATGGCTTTCTACTACTTCGTTGGTAACAGCTTTTATTGTTTCGCCGTTGTGCTCTTTGTATTTCTCATTCTTAGTTCAGCTCTTTGGTAATAGGTTTCCGTGTGAATGGTTGATCCGATCGGAATATGTTCGTCATTGTTGCTGTTGGCTGAAATATCATTGTAGCAAGCAAATTTCACGCTGCGTGGGTATTTTTCATGAGTGCTCTTTTTAGGAACTCCAACGATTGTTTTAATCTAATTACTCATCTTTGGTGCAAATTAAGGGATATTAATTTTTCCATTAAAATCCAAATCTGGTTTCTTCGCGCTGCATATTTTAAGTAGGTTTGAGTTGTTTTTGAGTACTTTTCACAGTAGCTTTCTCGAAATTTTGCCACCGGTGTTGCCAGATATTTCGATACACCACTTGAGCCTCAATTGACGGATCTATAAGCCATGATAATAGTTTTTTAGTGTTTCACTTATAAACTGCCCACTGTCATTCCCTAATAAATCGAAAACCAAAACACCAATAATTTTCTTAAATATGTTGGGTACATGGAAATAGAAATAAACTTAGCAAAATTGTTGCTAATTTACACTAATCAAAGTTCAATGTTAAGCTAACTATAGATTGAGTTCTCCTAGGACAATAAATTAGTACTTTAATTTAAAGACCACTCTTACCACTAAATGGAATTTTTACGAAGGTAGAAGTGATACAAATGCCCATTCTTCGAATTTGTACAATTTTTGGTCTTTTATTTTAGTAAACAAATCTCCATTTCAAGTTTATGTTGGCATTTTTGATTTTGTTTAATTTTCTTAAATTTATATCAGCAATATAACACCAATTTAACTAATTTCGTCCAGATCATTCAATACACATACTCTCAAACTACTGTACGTCACAAATTATTATTACGGCTGGCAATGCCAGCATATGGTGCGTGATTTTAGCTGTGGTCTATTTCCCTACGACCGGCATTTTTCGGTTTTTTCTATGAGTACTTCTTTTACTCTTTTCTCTCATACAAACACATCTATGCACATCCAACCACCGATATATATTGTGTGTATTTCTCAAAACACTAAACTGAATGTGTTGGAAAAAAGAGTTCGTTGTTCTCAGAAAGAATCAACCCTCCCGCGCCGAAGGTATCGTCGAAAGAGTCGCACTTTTACACATACCGATGAATATTAACATAATTACAAAAGCACTACGTCAAATAATGGGTAACTAAAATGAGAAGTAAAGGTACAAAAAAATAGTAAATGCGGTACGCATACATGTACAGTAACTATAACAAGTTGGCAATCAACAGAGTGTTAAGTGGTTAGCCATATGCGTGAATGAACCTGCTTCTAAGGCTTTTAATTATCGTTGTGTCTCGTTCTCTCTCGTACGCACTCCCAGCTACAGCTCTTTATTTATATGGTGACATATACATATGCGTAGCTCTCTCTGTGACCACTACATTTATGTATAAACTAACTAAAGAATATTTTCACTGTTCTTTGGAATTTTTTTTCGCTTGTTTATTATTACCTTCTATCGTTACACAGCATATAAATAATTCAATATTTCGTTTAACGTTTCATTAATCCTTTTCTCTTCGATCGGTCAACGTCATCACCGCCCTTTCGAATTTGTCACGACTACCATAAACAACGCGTGTTTATTTTCATTACGTATCAACAAATCTTCGATGAACTATGTATATTGTAATCAAATAGAAAGTTACGTGTAGACGTCGTGGTTTTGGTTTTTTTTCAATTAACTTGAGTTACACCATTCAACCAATAATTACACATCAACTCACAAAAAGTTGAGAACCACAAAACGCTCTTCAGAAAATAACCTAAAAATTGTAAAACAACATCCGTCAACTCTGGTAATTTCAGCAAGAAAATACAAAACGCGAAATTGATACAATCTGAGAAGCCCACATCAACTACAACAACAACAACAACAACAACAACAACCATTCAACCCACAATTGAGTCAATTATTAGGAATAGTCCTCAGAAAATCATGGAGGAAGATGAGAGGGGCAAACTTTTCGTCGGCGGTCTGTCGTGGGAGACTACACAGGAGAATCTGTCGCGCTATTTTTGCCGCTTCGGTGACATCATTGATTGTGTGGTGATGAAGAACAACGAGAGCGGTAGGTCGCGTGGCTTTGGTTTCGTTACCTTTGCGGATCCGGCAAATGTGAGTCACGTGTTGACGAGCGGTCCGCATACTTTGGATGGGCGCACGATCGATCCGAAACCGTGCAATCCTCGTACACTGCAAAAACCGAAGAAAGGTGGCGGTTATAAGGTTTTTCTCGGTGGTTTGCCATCCAACGTGACGGAGACAGATTTGCGTGCTTTCTTTGGACGATACGGTAAAGTTACCGAAGTGGTAATCATGTACGACCAGGAGAAAAAGAAATCCCGTGGATTTGGTTTTCTATCATTCGAGGAGGAATCATCAGTTGAGCATGTAACCAACGAGCGGTATATCAATCTTAATGGAAAGCAGGTGAGTGTCCAGATGATTTCTCGAGCATCAGGGCAGATTAATACAAGTTATAAGAACGAGAACTAAACAAACAAGTAAAACATTTGTAGAGTATAACGTTCAAACATCTCAAATTGAGTTTCGCTTAGTGGGTGTGCAGCTAGTGGTAGTCTATAGTTCATAAACAGGGACAAATGGACCAACATAGCTAAATAAACCCATTTTATTAGGTTGATCATGAAACATGTTTTTATCGGTTATGCGACTACTGCTTTATTGTATTTAAATATCAGGGAGCAATTGGTATATAGTGGGTGAATTATTTATGAGTTCAAGAAGTAAAGAGGCATCCCATAGCATATCTAGAAAATATATGTTAGATCTCTTCAAAGTTGTAGTGTATCATGAGGGGTCGAGAATGGCTTCGGGGTTTGTTTGCAAAAATTATGCTATGTTGGGCTAGGGTGTTTCTGGTGTGGTTTAGAGGACCTTAAAATAAAATTAATAAAGTCAGAAAAAGAATAAAGAAAAACAGAAGCTAGAATAAGACAGGGGTCATTGCTTTTTGACTTGGAGGTTTTGAATTTCAAAACAGAACACAAAGCGTTGCCTGAAATGGAATGTTTATGCAACAAGTGGTTTCGGTCAAAGCACTTGAATTCTTAGTTCGTATATTATGGTTTTACTAAATTCTGGTTTTCTACAACATTTCAGGTTGAGATCAAAAAAGCTGAACCACGTGATGGCTCTGGTGGCCAGAATTCCAACAGCAGCGCTGTTGGGGGTGGTGCCTACGGCAAATTGGGCAATGAATGCAGCCACTGGGGACCACATCATGCACCGATCAATATGATGCAAGGCCAAAATGGTCAGATGGGTGGTCCACCATTAAATATGCCCATTGGCGCGCCGAATATGATGCCAGGCTATCAAGGCTGGGGTACATCACCGCAACAGCAAGGCTATGGCTATGGTAACAGTGGACCAGGATCCTATCAAGGTTGGGGTGCACCACCAGGCCCACAGGGACCGCCTCCACAATGGTCGAACTATGCGGGACCACAACAGACGCAAGGCTACGGTGGTTATGACATGTACAATTCGACATCTACTGGTGCACCATCAGGCCCATCGGGCGGCGGCAGCTGGAATTCTTGGAATATGCCACCGAATTCAGCTGGTCCAACAGGTGCACCTGGCGCCGGTGCTGGCACTGCAACCGATATGTACTCGCGCGCTCAAACCTGGGCTGCTGGTGGTCCCTCAACAACCGGACCCGTTGGAGGCATGCCACGCACTGGCCCCGGTAATTCTGCCTCCAAATCGGGATCCGAGTACGATTATGGCGGTTATGGTTCTGGCTATGATTACGACTATAGTAACTATGCGAAACAGGATGGCGGTGCATCCAATTATGGTGCCGGTCCACGATCAGCATATGGCAATGATAGCACCACACAGCCGCCCTATGCCGCTTCGCAGGCAGTCTAAGCAACAAGTGTGTGCTGTGTTGTGTACCTTATAATTACTCAACCAATAAACACAACCACCACCACCAACAACGACAAAAAGAACAACAATCAATACAACGACTGCTGCTGGGTACGGCGATGACTTTGCAATGGTCTTGTCGTCGGACTTGGAGTGTGTCGTCCCCAATGCATGCAAAGGTGAATGATGAACGTAGAATGGGAAATGGAGCAGCGGCAGAGGCACAGAAAACAAAAAATACATTAAAGAATGAGTTAACTTGTAAGCTAAAGCGTCATCGGTCTGTAATTTTTTAGTTTTTTTCTTATTTTTTTTTTTGGTTTTTTTTGCGTTCATTATTATTTTTCTATTGTTTATTATGGAAAATAGTTTAGAAATTAAAACTGAAAATTTTGTATTGAAGCAATGAATTTAGCTAAAAAAACAAAGCAAACACACAACAAAGGGGAATCCAACAATAACTCAACAAACAAAAAGAGTAACAGCAGAAAGAAAAGGGGCAACCAGGAAAACTAGCAACCAGTCGTATTATATACCTTTATATATATATATATATATATATATTATATATATTTAGGCTAACATTTTGTACGTAACAGACAGGCCGCAAACAACAAAGAACAGTAGAAACAACAACATTAGGATACTAACATTCTACCAACAACTACCAACTACCTTTTAATACATAAAGAAAATATTACCTAAATACGCATTACTAAAAAGAAAAAAAACTTAGAAAGGTCAAGATTTAAAGTAAACTTACAAATAAATTTACGAGTATAAAGTTTAGCTAATTAGAGACAAAAGAAACTCAAGAAAAAAAGCAAAACAAAAAAAGAGAAAAAATTGTATATTTAAAATCCCTTAATTGCTAAATTAGTAAATACAAAATAAAATTCGAAATTGTAAATTTATAGAAAACTGGTGACCCCGCACCCAACATCAAGTTCCATCCAACAAAAGCCTTAAATAACAAACAGCGTAAGATTGGTGTTCATACCGACCCATAACCCCACCAACGGATGCCGGCGAATAGGCACAGCGACGACCCATGGAATAGTCGCTTGTCTTAGCCGTGCGCATGTTATGGGAGTGGAAATTGAAGTTGATGTTAAAGGGAGTGTGGTGTTGCCAGAATTGTAACGAAATTTAAATTTAACCATTTAAAGTAAAATCTAAACGTAAACTAAACTTAAAGAAAAAAAAAACACTAGCTAAAAGTTAAACTATATTAAATAGAGCACGAAGATAAGATGTTAAGGAAGAATGGGAAATAATGAAACACTAATTCATAAGAGGTAATGAATGCCGTTTGCATGTAAGAAAAAGTTGAACTTCGAACTCTAGAATTATAATACTACATCATACATTATTTGGAGCGTTGGATTATTTTAGTTAAAGTTACAAAAGTTAAACTTAACAATAAAATGTAAAGAGTTACAAAATCAAAAGAAGCGAGAAGGAAAGTTACAACAACAATTTAAAGAGCGAATATTAGAGAGAATTAAAGAGTTTTTAGGAGAACAAATCCGATGCTTAAGTTACATTGAACATTTTATAATTCATCGTTTGCCTAAGCAGACACAACCATCAACAACAAGAAATAAAACAAATTCACAAAATCGACTGCAAAAAAAAAACACACACACACACATGCATACAAAAAAGAAAAAAAGAACATGGAGAAAAGAGAAAATAAGAATAAACGTCTTTTTTTAAAATGAAGTTATGAATAATTATATGATTATGTATACATATATATATAAACCTAAATACTACAACTCCTAAACTTAATAAAGAAAATAAAATGAGAGTAAGAAAAAACAAATAAGCAAAAAAAAATTTTAATTAAATTTCTATATATCTACATTTAAAATTATATTTTTAATTCGATTTTACACAAAAACATTTTTATGCGTATATATTACTTTAATTAATTACTGAGTATAATTTTTTGCGCCTAATTTTTTTACTAATTTTTAATTTGTGTTTATTAATGCAAACATAAATATTTTTACTATTATACTACATTAAAAAGAACATTACAGTAAAAGAAGAAGAATATATTTTATTATTATAATTATTCGTATTTTTTTTGGTGATTAATACATTAGTTTTTTTCATACGCTTTTCGTCGTAATTAATTTACGTTTATTTCTACAACACACAACCAACCAACCAACGTTAAAAACAAATCAAACTTATAAATAAATTTTATACTTAAAATTATATTTAAAAAACAAATATTGTGCGTTTATTTATTATTACTATGCGTATTTTGTAGACACACGCGTTATGGACTTTATGGTTGTTTTAAATTTTAAACATGAAGTTATATTTTTTTATTTCAATGTTAGGAGGCTAATTTTTTTTCTCGGGTTCCGGCTGTTTGATTTATTTTAAATTATAGTTCTTGGTATTCAGGTCTTTGTTTCGTTCAGTTGCTTTAGGTTTTTAATTTTTTTGAATTTTATTTAATTTTATTTCTCAGGTGTTTATTTTTTATACAAAAACATCCACGTATTTTTTAATTATTGGTGTTTTAGTTAATTTGCCATTCCTATTCCTATTTTTTAACTTTTTTTTGAAATTGTGTTATTAATTTCTGAAAAATATATATATTAAAATATATATATATATGTAAGATAAAAAAAAGTATTTTCTTCACAAAATTGACTATTGGTGTGTTTGTTTTATGTGTGTGTGTGTATTTTTGTCAGATAATTACTGTAATAGAACGAAAAAATAAAAAACAGTAAAGATAAAAGATTAACGGAAGAACAGGAAAGAAAGTATCAAAGAAGAAAGAAGTCACAGAAGAAACAGTAGAAACAGGTTGGAAAGGAACCAGTATAATAAGGCGTAAGTTCAGACAAAATTAAGTGGGGTGGAAACGAAGAAGAGACAATAGACATAGAAAAAAGCAATGAAAAGGAAATGTGTGAATGAATGAAAGAAGAAACGAAGAATATAATTAGGAAGAAGCAAAGCGTTGTTCGTTCATCATATAACTCAAGAGGTAAAGCAAAGAGCAAGTATAAAAATCAAGAAGGAATAAATAAGTCTTATTTTAATTTATAAAAATGTTAAGATCAGACTGTTATTGGGCATATTTTTATCTTATTTTAATTTTTTGTATAATTTTAAAATAATTCCAACCTATTTAAAACAGATAAAGAATTGAATAAGACATTATAATGTTTTTTGTTTAGCTCAGTTAAAGCCTATTAAACAAAATAAAGTTCAGTTAAAAAATTATAATAAATAAATAAAATAAATTAGGTTAAAATTCGGATTAAAAATCAGTTTTCTCAAGCTAAAAAAAAATGTATTTAAAAAATATTCAATTACAAAAAGTAATTTAAGTCAAAGTTTAGTTAAAAATTAAAAAAAAAATTTGTCAAAAAGTTCCGTTAAAAAATGGTTATATGGTATTACGTTTTTAATTTTTTAACTCCTTAAAATCTGTTAAAAATAAAATGAGAAACGTCAACAAAAAAATTATTAAAAAAAGTAAAAAGTTTAAAAAAATCATTTTATTGATAAGTCTAATTATTTTGAAAAGAATAGGAAAATAAATATAAAATACTTATTCTTTGTAATCTTTTTTCACATTAAAAATGTAATTTGTTTAAAATTTTTCATTTAGAAATAAGTTAAAACTTTGCGAGCAATAAATAATTCTGAAAAAATATTACATAAAATTATTGCTCTATTTTATTGAAAACAGTATACAAATACTTTAACGAAAAGAAAATTATTTAATTATATTTACATGCCCACTTTTTGATTACATATTTTCAAATACTTAAATATTTTGTTTGAATATTTCCTTAGTTTTTTATATGGTTATATATATATACTATATATATAAAAATTATGTAATTTAAAAGCATTAAAAACCGTCAACAAATTTTGTTTAACGTAATGTAATGTTGATAAATTTAGCTATTAAAAAATAAGTAAATACAATTCTGTACAATTTATTTTAAAAAACAAACGCAAATAGTTAAAAGGAATTTATATAAAAATGAATGGGAATAGTTCGGGTTTAATGTAATAGTAAAAAATAAAAGGAGTAATTAATTTTAAAATCAAGAAATAAGAGCAACACTGACTGTTAATTGTAAAACAAAATTCTTTTTTAATTAAAAAAAAAAAACGATTATGATTTAAAGTTTATTCGAATTATTATATACGACAAACAAATTATATACATATAAACATATATCCAATTAATGGTAAAAAATAAATATTAATATTGTACTAACTCAACAACAACATAAATGAGAATGTGAAAAAAATTAAATTATGGAGACTATGACATCGTTCTATAACTGGAATCGCTGGCTAAACAAATAAAGTTGCAATAGGCTTAGGAATTAAGACAAGATGCACTCTTGAGAAATGTAATAATTGTTAGAATTAATGCTACTTCTATTCCGGAACTGAGTGCATCGGCAGCTTAGTGTAAAGCCCTAAGTCTGCCGTCATCCGTCGGGTTTATACCCCACTGGAGGCATGGTCCACACCTTCCAAATTATTCTTCATTCCATATTTCTTATGTTTAAGAACAAAAAAAAAAAAATCAATTTCTTACCCTCATATCATCCTTTAACCTCCTGTGGTGGCGCTGTTCCTTGGGGGCGTCATTATCCAAAACTGGTAGCGGCAGTCAGGCAAACCATTCGATTAATGTAACCAACACAATTTTCCGATATTAAAAAGATGGAAGAGCCGCTTGGTGGCTCAATGCTCCCAAGAGGAGTGAACAAGAAACATAGAAAAATTCTAGAAATAATTTTTTATTTTGATACTCCCGAAAAAAGGAAATACAAAACGGATCCAAAATCGATTTCATTCCAAAAATGGTATTGATTTTTTAAAGTAGAACTGAAATGAAATTAAATCAAATAACCTATATCCAGACAATTGAGACATATAATAGGTCTGTCTAGTTTTTCGTTTTATATTCGAATTTAGATCTTTGAAAACTTTCATTTCCATAATAATTTGAAATTATTTTCGACTCCAGTTTTATATTTTCGGGGCAGTCCAGTTCTGGAAAGATTTCCGTCGTATAATAAGATTCTATACCAACCATATAAGTTTAACTGGTCTTTAAAAAAACGAAAACCAAAAAAAAAGAAAATCAAATAGAGCAGATTTTGAAAAAGACGATTCGAGAAATGAAGATAAACTTTAAGATCTTAGCTTTAAGAGGCAGTGAAAACAATTTCCTATCGTTTCATTTTAACTTTTTCAACTAAGTTTAACAACTACAATGTTCACAAAATGAAAGGAATTTTAAGCGCTGACATGAGAGACTTGCAAATGGGCTACATGTTCTAACAATGTTCTGGCCGATTCCAGGAATTTATGCCTATTTCCACAACATTTCCACTCAGCCAAACCCTCATGAATACACAAACATAAAAAAATGTTGGTCAAACTCATTGAAATATTTTAAAAGGATGCAATGGCTGGGTAGAACACATGCAAAAATAATTTAATTAAATAATAAATTGAATGGAAATTAAATTTACAACTTGACTGATTTTTTTCTAAAAACAGAGTAAGGAAAAAACTTCATAGGTCAGTGAAATATTAAGATAGTGACATACGAATAAATAGATAACAACAAGAACAACAACACAAACATATAATTTTTTAATTGATACGCAGCCAAAGTGACACTAATCTCTTTAATACTTAGTTTTTTAAAATTAAAATATATATTTTCTTATTCAAAAAGTTTTCGTACTATATACTATATTTTAATGATTTCTTTCATTAAAAGTAGGTATGTTTTAATTTTTTTTTCACTACAAAATAAAATGATGCGTTACGATTTTTGAAATTGTAGTTTTTATTCTTGTTTAATTTTCATTTGATCCATTAATATATAATTACAATAACTTCTATTTAAAAAAAAAAAAAAATTAAATAAAAAGTTGTAATGATCGTCGGCGTACCGCAGTGGGTAGCGTGCTAGCCTTCGCATTTACCAGGACCCGAGTCCGAGTTCCCGCAATTCCAATTCATAACAGAAATATTAACAATTATAATAAACGTCGAAAGCCTAATTGATAATAATAAATAATAATAATATTATCGAATGCCAAAAATGGTCAGAAATCTTTTGAGTTTTTCATTAAAAAATAAACAAGAACTTGCACAAAAACCAATAGAGGATTCATTACAATTTTTGTATACTTTTGCTTAATTTATAATTTCATAATTTTTTTTATGGGAAAAGTATTTGTTTAAAGTTAATTTTTCAAAATATTTTTGTTTGCCTAATAATAATGGAATAAAAATAAAATAGTATAAACTAAAAATAGTAATAATATTAGTCCGTTTCTTTTCTCTTGAATTGCGGAAATTGCGTGTTTACTTTTTTTTTAAATTGTATTATTATATACTATATTTTTTTTTGTGGCAAACTGACATTTTACAAAATATTTTGAGTTTATGTACTACGACTAAGAGTATAATTTATTTTTTCAGATTATCCTTTTATAAAAAATATTATATTGATACAAAAAGTTGTTAATAGTGTTAACAAAGAAACGTATGACAAAGTTTTTATGTATTTTGAAAAATTTCATCTTAAGGAATATAAGCTGCGTATTATTTATTATACTTTAAAAAATATGATTTTACAAATTAAATCAAAAGTACAGTCGATGACTTGTTAAGGATGAATGACAGGCTTATAAGATATAAGTATTTCTACTATTAATTTGCAACGCTATATATGCATGTATACATAAATAAATAAAGCACAGAATAATGTTGAAGAACAAAAGTACATACAGGATTTATACAGAATAACGATGACCGGAGTGCAGCACGTGTCGAAGTCTTTAGGTATTACAGCTTAGGTTGTTTTTTGGGAACATTTTTTTCGTCTATTTTTATAGTATAAACTTGTATTTTGCCCGCCCTTTTTCCAATACCAGTAGAATTAACGGTTTACATAATTTTTTTTAGACGTACGTACATACAATATATACATAGAAACTAACTTACTAACAAACTAATCTAAAAATATTGTAAGTCGAATACGCCTGATATTTTATATGTGCTGACAACGGTTATTGAATGTACAAACGTTTTCGAAGGATAATACTCTTGTTGTAATTGATATTATTTTAGTTAAGTTCAGTGGTTATTTTCTAATGATATTGCGTTGACTCACGAATTTATATAATTTATTAGATTAATTAATTTTAATGGATTCATTAACTATTCGTTTGTCAATTTTACTTACTTGGGTGGTCGAACTTGAAGAATAGAAACGAAGTTTTGGTCTTAAAGTCCTCAAGTTTTTTAAAGATTGTCTTGGTAAATATTTTGTTGAAAATTTCTTTTTTAGTTTAACGGTGTGAAATACATTGATGGAAACATTAACTTTTTTGCGACCATTTTTAATAACATTTTTATTATATGATTTTTTGTACTGTTTTTAAAATTAAAAAAAAAGCTTTATCAATTTAACAATAATCAATTAAACATCATCTCTGGATTGCGTCGTACATGGTTATTATTTTAATAAAATTCTAAACAGTTTTTAAAGGAAATATTGTATGAAAAATGAAGTATAAAGTTTGTATAATTTTTGAATATTTTTTTAAACTCTTTTCTGCAAATTGATTGTAATTTTTTTAAATATATTTTTTTAACAATTCGTTTGATATAAATTTTTTTTTGTATAACTTTATAATTCTTCAATGTTGTATATCTTTTTTTTGATTTAGGCGAGCAACATTTTATGATTCAATTTCTAAAACTGTTTATTGTATCAAACATTTGTTACGCCTATATATAACATATATATATATATATATATATATATATATATTTACCATTATTTAAAAACCATGTCAAAAAAAGTTAAAATTTTTTTTATAAAAAAAAGTACTTCTGTACTTAAATGTTTTGTAACTTATACTTTACTTTATAATTTTTCTAACGGAGAATGAAAATTTCAGCAAATTCTTTTTTATTTTTAATAAAAATCATGTACAATCAAAAAAGGTAAAATATTTTATTAATTTCCTTAAATAATTTTTCAACATAAAGTTATATTTTATTTATTTTTAAATATTTTCTTATACGTTTTTCTGAAATAATTATTTCTTTGATAATTCTAAATAATTATTTTAAATATAATTAAATTAAATTAAATTAAATGAAAACGATTAACGTAACTTCTTGGAGTCACACGATTTTTCTGACAGCGTTTTGTAATAGAATTGAATATGTGACAACAAAAACAAAAAGAACACGACAACAACAAAAAACTGCGTCTCATAGCCAAGCCTGGATCGTTCTTGTGTAACAAGTAGGAATAGAAAAAGGTCGCCATAACTCGTCGTCATCGTTTATGATTAATGAATTGTTACGCCTGCAAATTGTTTAATATAACTTTTAAGATAAATTTTAATTATTAATAAAAGCAAACAAACGAAGAATACAAAAACATGAAAAAAGAATAACTGAATAAAAAGTAATAACGAGAGAAATTCAAGAATAAATCCGAAATAGTAACGACGTAATTTGTAGGTAGTTGATAGTCTAAACCTTTGAGACTGTGAGAGAGACACATTTAAACATAAACAAACCAACAAATACAAGTAAGATTAAAAAACAACAAAAAAGACAAAATAAAAAGATCGTCAAAACGTAACGTTACATTACAAAATTTAACGACTCTGCTAAAAATAACAAATAAATCTATATTACCAAAAAATAATAAAAAAATAAGATGCAATAAAATTATGAAAAGTGCTCAAAGTTTGTGGAAGGATCAAGGTTTTGTTTGTAATTTGGCACTCATTCGGCAACATCGGAGATGTAAGGATGTAAGGATTAATGGAATATGTCATTCGTTATTGCGCTTAATTATAATTGATCTTAAATCGAGACTTTGTGAATAGAAATGAGTAAAAACTAAGGGAATACATAAGAAAAAATTAACACAAAAATAAATCTTTTCATAGATATATACGAAAGCAAACGAAATCAGTAATTACAAAAAAGTTTAAGAGAATAATTAGCTTTCAATTGTTGTATGTATATGTAAACATTTTTAATGAAATTATATGTAATTCAATTGAAAAAATCAAGAAGCGAAAAGCCCTAGTGAAGAGAAGTTATTGTACACTGTTCACGACCACACCGAAAAATTGATGTACTTTTGGAAAGCACACTTTAACCCGCACTGATTTAACGGTAAATATATCCCTCCTTTTCATCCTCAAGCAAACACTTTCATACTTTTACTCATTTTCTTCCATACTTCGTTTTTAAACCGAAAAATCGTTCTTTTAGGAAGCTTAATTTGACGATTTTCGAAGTTAACTTTGTGAAAAGTCATAATACGGACGGGTTTCAATGCGTTCAAATGAAAATCATTTAACAAAAAATTTTAAAGACTCTTAAGTCATAAATAAATAGAAAAATTATTTTAAGATAACTTTCTTAGAGTCTTAATTTCATGAAATGTGACTCCAATGAGATCAGCAAATTCTCACACAAGTAAGTCTTACAGTGTCCTAAATTCATCCGAATATGATTCAAATATTTACCGAAGAGATCTTCTTAGGACCAAGAGTCTTTTAATTAAAGAACGAAAAAAAAGCAAAAAAATAATCGAATCTATGGGAGATTTAAGAGTGTTGAAATAATATCATGGTTTGCTGGACTTTCCCAAAAAATCAACAACAACAGGATAAAATAACATCTTTGCTGTGTAAGTTGACTCTTAGTTGTTGCTGTTATACAAATAATTTAAATAGAACTCTACGACGAAATTAAATTTAACGTAAATATAATAAATTTAAATTTATACTGAGCAACAAAACATCGTTTGTAACTTTTCTAATGTTAATTTACAAAAGTAGGCAACACACACATCCATATGCAGACAGAAACTTCCACGCTTACGAACAACAATGAACGAACAAGAAAAAAAAAACAACAAATAATGTATTAAATAAATAAAGTTATTGACCGATTAATTTTTTAGTTTTAAATAAACTTAAAGAATTTTTTACAAATATATTTACAACTAAATTTAAATTTTAAATTAACTTTTTAATTGTAATATGAACACAGTGCCTAAATAGTATCAAAATATCTATCAAGGACATTGTTACTAAGCAAAAAATAATAATTTAAAGGATTGACGATTAAGCGGTAAATATAAAAATTTAATGGTAATTACATAAGAACATAAAAACACATCTATAAACTCACGTATTAAATCGGCTCAGACTCATATACAGAAAGGAGAACAACCAACAAACTGCATAATAAATCTGAAGAAATAAATATTTGATAAAATATTCGGATTGCGAATATATATGTATATATATAAAGCCACAGTTAGATTTACATACAGAATTGAGTGTAAAACGGTAAAAGTATACAAAAGTGTCAAGAACAACAAAAAGACGAAAAAAAACAAGCAAGCAAATAGTAAATAAACAATAATAAGAAAAAGTGTTTTGAATAAATGTTTAGCTCCGTAAAAAATAACATACATATATAACAAAACTATAATAAAGTCAGCGTATGACTAAACCCCATTTTAAATACATACATAGGCATTTTAATATTGAGTACCGCCAAATCCTTCACCTCAAGATATCGTCGATTCAATAATAATAAAGTGTTATCTCTCAATTATCGCCTTAATTTATTCACTGATTCTCCCTAATACAACACGTATGCAGTTAAAAAACACGGAGACAATTATAATTTTGTTGTTGCAGTATAACAGTATGGAAGATCATATTAAAAAAATGAGTAGAGCGCGAAATCAAGAACAACAACAGAAGCAGTACCCCAGGAGTAGTTATTCTCATAGAGGTTACATTGTTCCCTTAAAAATGTCGAGAAAGACTAAATAGAAATAATTGGAACCTAATAGAAATTGACATAACACAATTATTGTCAGTTCAACTTCTGTAGAGTAACAAAGTGCTTTTGTTTTGCAGAAGCTAAATAGAAAAGAAATAGGTGTATAGCGGATATTTTTAAGTCGGCGAAATAATTAAAAATTAATACAAAAAAATAAGGTAATGAAAAAGTAGTAAATTAAAAGAAAGACAGTTTTAAAAATAAAAACACAAAAAAAAATTATTCCCACTTGTATCTTATTAAAACATAAAGACCTCTATAAGAATAGATACTCTTTGCTTTCGTTCTATCTTTATCTGCGATCAAACCGGCATTTACACTTTTTGCGTTATTTCCCTCTCCTGTTAATAAAGCCGTTAAATACATAAATACATAAATGTATGTCCATTTTCTGTTAACATATCATAAGGATTGTTCCTCAAATGGAAGCAACAAAAATGTTAAAAAATTAGCTTCAAGCATTTTTTTTGATTCTCCAACCATTCTTCCGACTAATTTTATATTACATGCGAAAATGAAACATTCAAAAAAATAATTGTTTTTTTTTTTAAATAAATTTGAGAAAGAAAAGTAAGAGCAAAAAATAAACTAAACATTAAAAAAAAAATAATAATAATAATAATAAAAGTAAATTAAGAAAAGGCATTGATTATTAATTACAAAAAGTTAGCTTAAATGTCAATGTTCTGTTTAATTAAATATTTTTTGTTATTATTACATTCCTACGAGTATTATAAAATATATATCTATATATGTATGTATATAAAATATAATGTATATAATATATAATGTATATATATATATATATATATATATATATATTTAGAAGTTGAATTCATATATTAAGGTAATGGCGATGAAAATGACGATAATTTTGTTACATTACATTTATCATTTGCAATAAATTTTTTGAGGTACATATATGGAAAATATTAATATATTATTAAAATGGTGGATTGGATTTGTGTCTTTATTTATCCTTGTGATGTTTTTAAAATCATACAGATTTAGCAGTTTGAACATAAGACCCATCCGGATAAGAAGACGAGTCCACAAAAAATTAACTTACAGTGGAGTAGCTGAGACGATGTGTTAAAAAGTCCATCGAAAATTTACTCCAGTTGGAAGAGTTTTTTCAAAAGATGTTGAAAAAATACATGGAGGGCACTGGTAAAAAAGGGCGTTCCGCCAACTCAAACTTCTTGGAATCCTCTTCTTAATGGAGACGAGCATGCAAAACACAATTATCAATTTTGTATCAACGTAACATAATTTTTTCGCATGTACAAACTTCGATCTTCGACTCATCCGGACCACTAAGAATAACAGCCGTGTACAACCCACCAAAGCACAATATCTCACAGTCGCAATACCTTGACTTCTTAAAAACTCTAGGACACCGTTTTATAGCTGCAGGCGACTACAATGCGAAGCATACAGACTGGGGCTCCAGAATATCAATCAAGAAAGGTAAAAACCTACAGGGTGCACTGCTGTTAGCAAAAGCTAAACATCTTAGTACCGGCGAACCCACGTATTGGCCAACAGACAAAAATAAAAAGCCAGACCTCATTGACTTTTATATACTCAAAGACATAGACTTAAATAAATGTGTCATAACATCAAGACTGGAACTATCGTCAGACCATACACCTATACTACTCGAACTTAATTCAACTGAAGTGAACACAACCAAGTCCAAACTATGGCACAACAACAAAACTGACTGGGATACCTATCGAGACTACATTAACACAAACTTAAATACAAGCATTCCACTGAGATCACCCGACAACGTAGAATCAGCTATAGTCCAACTGAACGATACCATTGAGAAGGCAGTATTGCAAGCAACTCCGGACAAGATAATACACCATGCAAGGCGATACACACCCCCTACGATTCGCAAATTGATATGCAAAAAACGAAAACTGAAAAAAGCATGGACCATTTGCAGATCCCCCGATGCGAAAAATAAATATAACAAAAAATATCTCCAAAATCAGAAAAATTATGAAATCACGAAGTATTTACAGAGGCTAACTCCGACAAGCTTTACCGACTACTCCCTGTGGAAAGCTACAAAAAAACTGACAAATAAAAGAATACACCAGGCACCTATAAAAATGGACAATGGATCATGGGCAGTAACGAACCTAGACAAGGCGACAGTTCTAGCGAATTATTATGAAAAAATATTTGCTGATGAAAATATCAACGAAGATGACTGTCATATAAACTCGTCAGTCACTCCCCAGCCAACTCGCCTAAAAAAATATGCACAAATGAAATACTCAAATGTATACAGCACGACATAAAGCCCAAAAAAGCACCCGGGTATGACAAAATTGACGGAACACTTTTAAGGGAGCTACCACTTCAAGCAGTGGTATACATACGTAATATTTTCAACGCGATAATTAGATTAAATTACTTTCCTAAAGTATGGAAAGTGGCTGAAGTCATTGCAATTCCAAAACCTGGTAAAGACGTATATAATCCAGCATCATATAGACCAATTAGCTTACTTCCAGTGCTGTCAAGAATATTCGAGAAGCTCCTGTTCCAGCGACTGTTACCTATTATAGAACGCAAACATATAATACCTGACCACCAATTTGGCTTTCGACGAAAACACTCGACCATACAACAAATCCATCGTGTGACTCATAAAATTTTAAACGATCTTGACAACAAAAAGTTCTGTATAGGAGTTTTTCTAGATGTAGAAAAGGCATTCGACAAAGTTTGGCACAAAGGACTAATCAGCAAATTGCGCAATATATTTCCGCATAACGTACTACAGATATTAGTATACTATATCACAGAAAGACATTTTTTCGTTAAGTACTCAGATAAATATTCCACATTAAGAAAAATCAAAACAGGCGTACCACAAGGAAGTGTACTAGGACCGTTATTATACACTATCTTTACAGCGGACATACCATCACCAAATGACGACGCTTCAATGATAGCCACATTTGCTGATGACACTATAATATTTAGCGCACATAGACAAGTAAACATAGCAACATCCAAACTACAACAGCATCTGGATACTACCCTAAGGTGGTTTGAAAAGTGGCAAATAAAAGTAAATAATACCAAAACAGTACATGTTATATATACAACTAAAACTAAATTCACACTACCTCGTATAACGATTGACGGAGCTGACGTAAAAATTTAAAATGTAGTCAAATACCTAGGATTATATATTGACAACAAACTCAACTGGAAATACCATATACTTAAAAAACGGGATCAAATCAAGCTGAGGATTAGTCAATTATATTGGCTGCTCAAATCAAAGTTAACATTAGAAAACAAAATACTGATCTACAAAGCCATTATAAGACCAATCTGGACGTACGGAGCACAAATTTGGTGAACGGCAAAAAAATCAAATACAGACATAATACAAAGACAACAATCAAAAATCATTCGTATGATCACCAAGGCTGGGTGGTATATAACTAACAATGATCTGCATCGTGATCTTAATATTCCAACAGTAACAGAGGAGATTACAAAAATAAGTCGAATCTACCAGACCAAGCTTACCCAACACCCAAATGCTGGTGTCAACCTACTGCCAATACAGGAACTACAATGCAGACGCAGGTTACAGAGGACAAGGCCAGTGGATCTGGTTGAATAAATTCGAAGCTATGTATATATATATCTCAATACTTTTTTTCTTTTTTTCTTTGTTTTTGTTTAATGTGTTTATTTTTGTATTTTATATTTTTATTACATTTATGTTTTCTTTACTATATTTTGCTCTATAATTGTATTAATTAAATTTAAATGCATATTATTTTTGTTACTATTTTGATTTTTTTCCCCTACATCCTTACAAAAATAAAAAACTTTTGTGATCTGCTCACATAAATTAGTTACAACCCTAAAATAACGTTTAAACCATGTACTAATAGTCTCAATAAAAAATAAAGACATATGTACACGACATATGGGAAATATATATAAAAAAAAAAAAAAAACTTCGAGTTATGAGGCGAATAATCGTCGTATACGGGAAGTTTTGATTTTCTTCTTCCATTTGAAAAAATCTGCAGCTGAAGCGCATTGATGGCTCGTAGAAGGAGAGGGCTCTTTAAGTGAGAAAAGCTTTCGTGATTGGTTTCAAAGTTTAAAAAACGTCGCAGTTAAAGAATGTAGTGTAAATGAAGAAGACGCGAAATGGGAATTATTATTGTATGAATTTTGGTGCCTATGTATAGTAGGTGAACCCGACAAATGTTTTAATTTTCGTATACTTATCCTTACGTATTATATTGATGATGCAAATGACGTCATTTCAAAATATGGTTTTCTTCATTTTTTTAATCATAATTTTGACCGCTCTTCGATGGAACCAACATTTTTAATACCAAATTTTTTTAAGCTTAATAATTCAAACCTGCCTAACTTGTTAGTTGACTTTTTCATCCGATTTTTTAGTTCATTCCGCGAAAATTCACCTTGATAAGTAATCACATACAAAATTGTGGGGTCTTCACCGTCGCCTGTCGGAGAACAACTCAAATATATGAAACATAATGTAGATCCCGAGAATTTCGTAATTCAATGGGCTCATAATACGAGTAAAAAAGCTTGGAAGACTTCCCTAATTTTTTTAAATTCGGTAAGACTCAATACGTAGAGGTAAGTTCTTCTTATATTAAATAACGGCACAAGCCATATAACAAACAAAAAATTCAGAAATATCACAATATTATTCCTACCACCAAATCTTACTTAACAAGTTTAGCCCCTGGATCAAGGAATAATACAAACTTTAAAATTAAAATATAGAAAAATCCTGTTATTTATCTCTGAAGTGGATTCAAGCTATTGACATGAGATGTTAAGCAAAAACGTAGAAGGGTTTGATGGATATCGATAGCTTGGAAGTCGAAAGGATTAAAAAGGGTTTTAGCCATACAGGTTTTCAAAATTGCTGTAGAGTAATAATCTTTTGCAATCAACTGACACAACTGATGAACAATTCGACAATAATTTGCACAAAATTGTGAATGAAAATGTGAACGAGGATGTTGACGATAATATCCACAAAGCTTTAGATGCCGCTTTTGCCGCAGGATTGGAAACAAACTTTTTTGACGATTGTTCAGAAATATCATGTAGATAAATTAACAATTACCTCAAATCAAGCTCTTCAAAATGTACAAAATGTCGAATATAGCTGTCAGCATCTACCGCACAACTGATCAATTAATTAAACGAGGGAATCCGCGGAAGACACAATCGACCACATTCTAGAAAAACATTTATTTTTCTTATATTGCTAAAAACTTCCAAAAGGAATAACTGAGCAAAACAGAACAATAAGAAAGGGACATGTTTATTTGCTCAGTTTAGTGGACGACTCTTTTTTGTTCACTTACTCATTCACTGTGTTAATGCTGTGTATTCTCTAACCGCTTTGTTACATGCGTATTTGGGATGATCTATAAAATTGTGGTCTGAAGGGACTCCAAGATATTTGATGGAGGGCGAGCATACGATCACTTGCGATCCTATACGGATCGCGACAGTTTCCACCCTTTTTCTGTTGTTGACCAGCTCTGTTTTTTCGCCGTCAAGCTGTAGTCCAATATGGTTTATCCACTCCCTTTTTATTAGCAATAGTAGTGTTGCTTTTCTCCGATATTTGCTGCAGCGTCTGGGCCACAATAACCACAACCACGTCGTCTGTATGGAATATTATGTCAACTTCAACGAGGCCTGTTCCAGAAGTATCCGACCTACTTCGATCTTTCGGCGCTTGACTTATGCTTCGTCATCCTGTTGGTGGTATTCTTCAAAGTAGTCCATTTGATAGAACAAGACGCTCATATCGATGCTTTCACTTTCTAAAGCAGTCTGAAAGTCAGTTTTTGGAATCGCCTTTAGTGCATTCGTCTTTTTGTCGTTGAATCGACGTCCTTTAAGCGGCATATTCAATCAAGCCAATAGCCAAAATTAGCAAGGAGCTATGTCGGGACTGTATGGACGCTGACGAAGCTGTATATCACCGTGTTTTGGTAAATACTGCTGCACAAGGTTTGAATACTTTTGCATGCGCTGGAGCATTATCGTGGTGAAGAAGCCAGTCACCGGTTTGCCAAAAGTGCGGTCGTTTTCAACTGAGTGCATCACGCAATCTTTTCAAAATTTCAACGTAGTACTCTTTGTTGACCGTCTGACCTGCAGGAGCATATTCGTGATGCACGACGCCTTCATAATCGAAAAAACAATCAACATTGATTTGACGTTGCTTCGGCTTTGACGGGCTTTTTCGGCCGAGGCTCGGATGGAAGGTTCCACGGCGAAGATTGTTTTTTGTTTCAGGATCATAATCACAAACCCTTACTTTACTTACTCTGTTATTTGTGTTTTGCCCATAAACTCGTCTTCAAAGGCCTTTTGCAACATTTCAATAGTACGGGGCCGACAACTCGTCCCTGGGGAACTGCGGCTGTGACTTTGTAGTATCTGGGGCACCTCTTAGTATCGAATACAAAGGATCGATTGCTAAGGTAGTCTGAGACGATTTTTCACAGATGCTGAGGTATCTGTAATGTTGTCCCACCTTTGCGGAGTAAAAATCATTTTTTACATCTATTGTGATGATCGCACAATATTCCTTAGATCCTCCTAACCACCGTTCATCATCAATCGCAGTGGATTTTCACACACAGCTGTTATTGCGTTAATTATACAGTTCTAATACCATGTATTAAGAACGTACCTGAATTCAAATACTTGGGCTTCACGTTATCGGAAAATAAAGACTCAACAATTGCTATCGGCGAGAGAATAAAGTCTGCGAACAGGGCGTAATACGCGAACATTAAGTTGCTTCGCTCTAGAATTCTATCAAGAACACAGAAAATGAAAATGTATAAAACACTAATACGACCAGTGCTGACGTACGGTGCAGAAATATGGACATTAAAAACAAATTATACCACTCAATTGTTGACTTTCGTAAAAAAAAAAGTGTTAAGGAAAATATATGGCCCAGTGCGTCTAGAAGACGAAACGTATCGAATCCGATACAACATTGAACTCGAAAACATTATCGGCGGCCAAAATGTTTTACGTTTTATAAAGGCAAAACATATTAGGTGGATTGGTCACGTGATGAGGATGCCCGCAGAAAGAATGCCAAAAAAGGCTTTTATAATGCGCCCAATTGGAGGAAGAAAACGTGGGCGCCCAAGAAAAAGATGGATAGACGACGTCGAAGTTGACCTTAACAAGCTGAGTGTTGAAGACTGGAGAGCTCTCACTAGAGATAGAGCGGAATGGAGGAAAATTATTGATGAAGCTATGGTCCACACCGGACTGTGAAAGCTAAGAAGAAGAAGAATATCATGTGTTCATTACCGCCTGGAATACATGGCTACGCTCGGCTATAGCCTATAGCCGTCCAGTCCCAGTGACGTTGTTTTTGATTTTTCGAAATGTATTAAGCATTTCAGTTGTTGTGATAGGTGGGATATTTCTTATAATGGTTGGATATGCCCAGATCTTCTCCTCTCTTTGCGGAAATAGTTTCCTCACAATGCTGAACATTACTCGTTGACAAGTTGGAGTTTGGAAACGGCTTCCCTTAAACTTTTTTGTCACTATTTTGTATGCGGCCCCCGCGGGTCGGTGTTTAGCTCCCTCCTCCCTAAGCGCTCCAAATGCTTCAGTTTTATTTATCTGAATAGCCTTTCGTAGGAGGTCTTTGTCTTGTAGGCAAGCTCGAGTTGTGGGGATGTTTGATGCTCCCGCCTTCGTGCTTTCTGCCATTGTCGTCTTGTGCTCAAGTATTCTCTCCTTAGCTCCGCTATTCCGCGTTCCATCAGAAGGTGGGTTGACTTCTATTACCTTTGCCTTTCCTAGGCCTAGCGGCATTATAGGTATCAGAGAGTGTTCTGACTAATGTACCCAATAATTGGCTTATCCATCATTATCCATCATTTTGGTAATCCAACCTCTCTTTTGTGCTTTGGGAGGGGGCCGGTGAGGTGTGAATCTGCCATTTGGTAGGATCTCGAGATCGACATCATTATTTGTACTGACAGTGATAATGTCTATCACGTAAGGTCGATATAGGATTCACCTCGTTCATTACTGAAAGTCGGGGCATTTCCGTTATTAAGAGCACGATATCCATATTAGTCATTGACTAGTAATTTCGTTCCCCTGGCGTTAGTCCTAATGCTTCCCCATTCTACTGCCCAAGCGATGATTATGAGGGGAGGTTTCCCACGGGTACGTGAGATCAGTTCCTCCAGGAAGTCGCTGAATATGCGCATGTCGTCTCTGGGTGGTGCATAACAACTATATATGTGTATACCCTTAACTCGTGCATATGCGAAGCCTCTGCTGCAGGAGGGCTGATGTCTTTCATTGGGTATTGGTCGCAGGTCCAGATTGCGGTCCTCCAGCTTTTGTCTGGACTCCTTCTCTTGATAGCGCGACTCTGCCTCGAGGCAGTAAAGCCTCCTTAAGAAGAGCTTGCCATCGTGCTCGGTCCCTCGTTGAGGATATCCAGTTTCGCGTCGGCTTCTCGGCATCTGCCTCGACGTCGTCCTCCCACCGGATGGATGGTCTACCCCGCCTTTGAGTGCTATGATAAAGAGTTCTAGATTTTTTTTTTGCCGGAGCGTCCTTGTCTATGCGCTTACATGGCCAAGCCAGTTAAGTCGACGCAACCTTACCCTTCGGACGATGCCCATGCCTTCATACAGCGAATATAACTCCTGATTATAGCGTCGCCTCCATACTCTTTCACAGCATACCGGACCGAAAATTTGCCGCAGAACCTTTCGTTCAAAAGGACCAAGTACATGCTCGCTTTCTCTCGTTAGGGTCCACGTCTCTGCGCTGTACAGTAGAACCGGCAAAATTAGCATCTTATACCATAGCAACTTGGAGTTTTGATATCAGCTGGCTTCTCAAACCATAGAAGTAACGGCTGGCAAGCATGATTCTGCGAAGTATCTATACTGTGATGTTGTTCGGTAAGGTAATATTTGCGCCTAGGTGGATGGAGCCCTTAACTACCTCGAAGTTGTATGCCACTTGGACACTCCGTCCAATTCGTCTTTCCTTCGTTGGCTACAAGACCCGCGAGTTTGGCTTCTCCTTCGAGTTTGACAAAAGCCTCAATGACATCTCTTTGCGACCTTCCAACGATGTCGCTGTCATCTGCATAGCCTAGAAGTTGGGTGGACTTAAAAAGGGTAGTTTCCCTTGTCACAGTACCCGCTCGCCAGATAATTCTTTTCAGAAATATGTTGAAGAAGGCGCACAACAATGCGTCACTATGTCTAAGTCCACAGTTTGTCGGTAACAGTTCATCTGTCTGCCTTCCGACGGCTACTGCGCTATGTGAATTACTCAGAGTCATCCGACACAACTGAATGAGCTTTGCTGGTATCTGGAATTCAGACATGGCGACTCTCCTCTAGTTCGGAGTACAGTAATGCTCTTTTTTCCTGCGGAATAGATTTCATTCTTCCCCTCTTAGTTTCCTGTACTACTCCTCAGTAATCCTTAATGATAGGTGGAGCATTCGCTGGCATGGATAATTTTTTCGTCGATTAATCTCAACCCATTCCTCATCCAACCATCCTTCGCTCAATGGGTGTGAAACCAATGATGTTATCCGCAGTAGATTTGATCAGTACAGGTTTTTAACTTGGTACCGCTGCATTCGGTTTGGCCGGGTCTTTCTCAAGATAGATATTAGAGCTCTGACTTTTCCCACGACCAGATAATGGTGAGAGTCCACGTTTGCCCTTCAAAAGGTACGGATGTCTAGTATGCCGCTGAAGTTACGTCCGTCTATCATCACATGGTCGATTGGGTTGTTGGTTCGACCATCGGGATGTCGCCAGGTTGCCTTGTGGATGTCCTTATGGGGAAAGTTGGTGCTGCTGATTTGATACCGCAAATGGACTGTATGGACTATGTACTGAGTAAGGTTCGCTAACTATTAGGATGTCGGCCCACCGTTCCGTACCTGTGTGTTGTAGCAGATCCTATGCTGCTCTGCAGTGATAAAGATTTATTTGTATAAACCTAATTATTATTGCTGCTTGGTTTCAACGCGCTTTGGCATTTCGGAGAGTGATAGCATCCAGTCGTTGTCTCCACCCGCACAAAGGGAGCACTTTGGAGGTTTCTTGCAATTCCTCGCTAAGTGCCCTTTCCCGCCACATCTTCAGCTTCTGTTCGGTCTTTGGTGCTTTTACACAGTCGTGCAATATGTCCGAAGTTCAAATATATGTAACACCTCGTAGGGGTAACATTTTGTCATATTCGGCAGCGTACCCATCCAGCACGTTGATTATGGCAGTTTGTGTTCCATTTTGCAATTTTCGCAGATATTTAACGCTAGATCTGGCAACCGCGTTTTAATTGCCTGACGCACATCTTCTGGTGTTGTGACTTCATTCGATCGACATTTGTTGGGAGAGAGTTTTCACACTGGCGTTGTTTGCAAGCGCTTGCCTATAGTCGCTAGCTTTGACATCTTCCACCCTTTTAAGTTCAATAAGTAGGTCACCCTTAATAGTTTTCCTTATTTTGCTTACATATGTCCCGAATTCCTGAGGTTATGCGGCAGTTTGCGACACCAATTGAACTTGTCTTCTAGCTGGGATAGGCGCCGCCTCCACATCAGCCTTTGTTGTGTGTGTCATCCATGGGAATTTTCGAAGTTTCGTTTTCTGACCTGCGCAATTTTGTTTTTTTTGTTATCATTCATAAAAAAGGCATGTAATTGAAAAGCAGGCAGGCGTGCTGATATGAGCTAGTTTGTGTTTTCGACTTTTTAAGAAATGTATGAGTAAGGGTAAGTGGGATATTAATAAGGTATGAATAGTAATGGCCCTACAGGCGGTACCCACAAGGAAAATAGGTCGCCCTTTTTAGTGGGGTTGGGAAGGTCTTAGCTCTTGTGCGCCGTGATATGTCGGGCATAATACAAAACCATACATTTGTGTCATTTTACTTACTATTTTATTTGGATTAAATTTTTTCATTTATTTTTAAAAATTATTTTAAAGTTATTTTTAATAAATAATTGCTCCTTCTAATTATGGCTCGCGGATTTGAATATATCAGTGCCTCATTACGACGTTGGAGTTTTTCGTAGAAAATTTAAGAGAATAATAGAAACTCTATACCTTGTATACTTTTTGGTGTGAACTGTGTGTTGTTTAAGAGAGAGATCATCTAATCCAAAGAGAATGAAATATATTATATATATTGTATATTCCGATCCACCCCATACAAGAAAGGGCAAAACAACGTTTGCCGGAGCCATTTATAAAGTGTTTCCCTGTATTCACTTTAACATACTAGGAGGAGCGACCATGTGGGTCAGTTACTTTTCGCTCACTTTCCATATCGCTTCTCACATATCCATACACATTCAAGTGTTTTCGTGCTTGCATATTGTCGCAATTACCTTAGCGCATGTGATTACTAAGTGTAGGTAAAATGCGACAAATTAATATTATCAGTCGTGAGTAATGACTATTCCCCTTATGTCTGTTCCAAAACACTTCGGTTCTGCTTTACTCTTTAGGCTCTCTCATTGCTTCCTACGTGTAAGTCAACATAAGAAACTATCGGATCCACCCTCACATAAGTTAACACCAGGAACTATTGGATCCAATCTCACATATTGGCGCGGTTTCGTTTTAAGGTAGTCTATAGCTAGAGTTTAGTTTAATTACTGGAATACTGTTCGATACGCGCATAGCGCTTATTAATAAAGTCTAAAAAAAGGCGTGCCGTGGTGGGAGAGACTGGATCCCCACCAGCCAGTAGAACACGTGACACCAAGCCTGGGCTTATTAACCGTTGTGCGATCCGGGGGTCCGCAACCAGTTGAGGGGTATTTCTGTCGGAGGAAGAAGGAACTTTAGACAATAGAGCCTCTACCTCTTTAATAAAGGCCAGGAGGTTCTTTGTCGAAGAGTTCCTGATCGAAAAAGGTGTCACAGAGTGCTGTTTTAGACGAAGTCTAGACACTCGCACAGGATATGAAGACTTCTTACTACATTTTCCAGATAGAACCTACACTCTGGGGAGGGTGAAAAACTTAGTTTGTGTAGATGGTAATTTAGGCGGTTGTGACCGCCAATGGTCAAATAGCCCAGAAGCAGTCTTTTGATCCGATCTACTAATGTTAAACTTTGAGGAGAGTTTCCGGGGCAGATAACCAATTTGGTTTACGAAAGGCATTCTGAAAGGTCTAGGGTGATGTCTCTGAACCATTCCTCGACAAATGATTTAGCCATTGCCCAGTTAATACCGATGTAGGGTTCAGGACCCATGAATTTGGAGGATTAACCAGTTCTCGCCGTGGCCCACTTCCCCGTTGCGATTGAGATCCCAGTGTTTGGTGCGATGAAAAGGGGAGCGTTGCTTTTGAAACGGTTGTGGTGGAGTGAGAAGGGAAGTTCGAGTAAGAAACTGTTTTTGATGTGGACGCTGAGTTTATGATATTTTTTTTTGGTTCTGTTTTGTTTGCATTAATTGATAGAGGTGAAGCAGTTACCGAGGAGTAATTAAACAAATCGGTTAGATGAAGGGCTTTTTGTTTATGTAAAATGCGTTCTTCGCGTATGGTACACATATTTCTTATCTTTAATTTTCTAATTTCCCGTTGTTCTTAATATTTTTTGTAGGTTGATGATGGGGCCGCATGTTTCTATTTACAGTTGGCACATTGAATGCGGGTACATTCAGCGGAAGTGTGCAGGGTAGATTTCATTTTACGCAGATTGGAACGTTTTTGCAGTGTTTTGCTGTGTGGCCCAGCAACTGCCATGACCTACACCGCATAGGGTAATAAATGTACTCCCGTAATTTGACGGTGTTCCAAGAAATGTGTACATGATAGTGCCACTATCATCAAAAAATATAGCCTTCCTCTCATTGCCAACATGCCAGGCTCTTCGAACAAAGCCGCTGCTCAGCTGCGTAACTATATAAGAAAGAAGCGCAAACCAAGTTCGTCCAAACTGACAACTATTCAAAAAGTTAGCAGGAAACAACTTTTTGATGCAAATCGATTTGCACCACTTAGTAGCGATTCTGACGTTTCTGACATGGATCTTTTTGTTGAAGAATTGGCTACCAACAAAAGCGAAACTCCTTCTCTGGAAACTGTTCACGCAAATGAAACCCCTGCTTCTATCAGTCAGCCTGAGACATCAACTCATACTCCTATTATCAATAATCGAGCTTATTCAAGGATTCAAAACAAATCTCCGGAGCCACCACCTATCTTCATTGTCATTCATTAGAATCCTTCCCTCCAGCCTGCCTATCGTATTATTATACGTCATCTCGAATTTCTGAACATCACTTTTCATTCATACCAGTCAAAATATGAAAGGGTATACAGGATTTTTATTCGCGGCCTTCATCACTCAATGCTCGCCGAGAATATTAAGCGGTAACTTGACGACACTGGTCATTCGGTACGCAACGTGCACAACCCAAAAAGCAGAGCTGACGGTCGTTCCCTCAACCTGGTTTTTGTGGACCTCGAGCCCAACGCCAGCAATATAGAGGTTTACAATATAACGAGGCTTTGTCGTCAAATAGTCAAAATAGAGCCGCCATATCCGTTCAAAGATGTACCTCAATGCCATCGCTGCGAGGAGTTGTCGCATACTAAGAGGTAAAGCCGCAAACAATTTAAGTACGTCAAATTTGGCGAAGCTCACGCCACAACTTCTTGCGCCGAAACACCAAATGAGACCCCTAAATGCGCACTTTACGGTGATCCTACGTGAACAGCAAAAGCTACGTCAGCAAGAACAGAAAGCAGACTCACTACCTCAACCTCAATCCTACACACAACAGCAACAAAGTAAGACATCTCAACCTAAGAGTTGTCAAAAGTCTCATCCGTTACTTATTCAACATCAAATTGCATTCCCTCACCCAGTTGGCCACAACGGACCGAATTATCATCATTATCTCTAGTCCAGAAAGGACAAAACCCAATCATTCTCATCTTCTGATCAGGCCGTCCAACTCTCGGTTGTGATTGAGATGCCTGATTGAGATGCAGACCAAGGTGATGGAAATGCTCGGCGCCACATTGTCTAAAAAATGTGCAGACTACACATGAACCTCGCAATATGGAACGCTGACGGCGTCCTTAATCATAGAAATTAGTTAGAAGTGTTCATGGTGGTCAACTCCATTGACATCATGCTCACTTCCGAAACGCATTTCTGCATTAGAACATACTTCAAAATTCAGAGATATGAAATCTATTTAGCTAATCATCCGGATGATAACCGTATGCGAGGGTGCCCCTTTACTCATCCGCTTTACCCATCCTATGCCACCATCAGCTGGAAACCATTCGGTCTGACTCAATTCAAAGTGTCTCTGTCAGTATTCACACAACTCAAGGCATCCTGGTCATCGCAGCCATTTATTGTCCTCCAGGACCCCAAATATCAGAGCAGCAGTTCGACACGTTCTTTAATCAACTCGCACCTAAATTCTTAGTCTGCGGGGATTGGAACGCCAAACACGGAATGTGGGGTTCCACACTTGCCACCCCAAGAGGCAATAAACTTCACAAGAGTATAATAAACTCTTCCAGAGAGGTTCTCGCCACAGAAGCACCCACCCTATACCCGTACGATTCCTCAAGCTCGCCCGACGCTGTAGACTTTGCTGTCTACAATGGCATTCATCCAACAGCTCTGGCCATTGCTGAGTAATCTGACCTTAGCTCAGACCCCATCCCACTATTTATTAAACTTGGCTTGACTCCAGCTAGCATCGTACACTGGTACTAACCCAACGGTCTTTCATCAGCGTATAAACAAACGTATTAACCTTAATATGGAAATAAATTCAGACAAGGATATAGATGACCTGTTCACCAAAATTATTCGTGAGTCCGCCTCTCCACAACGTTTCCTTTTTTCTCCCAACCCACCTCAGGTTTTTTTTAAAACCTGAGGTCCTGGAGTTGGGCATATATAAGCGCATGCATCGACGTCGTTATATAAGATGACGTGTGACCAGAAAGCATTTGTTAATGAGTTGGAGAGCCACTTCACGCCTTTTAGCCTGGCTGACCCTGCGGACGTTGAGGAAATAGCGCGGCAAGGCGTCTGTCCGGTTGTGAGTTACAACTCAAGTATCATTCCACAAATGCAGCAAATCCAGTATCTCGGTCAGATCCAGGACAAGCGTGTTATATGGCGCACACACCCACAAAGGTAGTTACAGTGCTAAAAAAAGCTCAAGAGACTAGAGTGGCTCCTTCGCCCTTCGAACAAGTTATCCTTAGCTAATAAAAGGCTCATCTATCTGCAAGTAGTGGCACCTGTTTGGCGTTACGCCATAAAAGTTTGGGACACTACTGCCGCCTACAACATCCGAAGAGTGCAAGCGTATCAGAATAAGGCTCTCAGAAGAAATACGGGCGCTCCTTGTTATGTCCGCAACACCACTATGCACAGGGATCTCTCCGTGCCAACTGTTATGGATGTGATCACTGAAGACTTTTGACACACTCTAATCCGCTGGCGTCCTCCCTCACCCGTATCTCAACAAGGCGTAGACTGAAGAGGCTACACCCGCATTATCTCCCCGTAAGAAGGAATCAGCCTTCTCTGTTATGCAGGATACTGCGATAAATTGTATTATTTTATAATAATAATAAAAAAAATTATCCTTTACGGCTCTATTCTCAGTAACCTATTAGTAACCTATTACAAATGGTGAATTTTTTAATGGTTTTTGTGCTTTTGGCTATTCTTACGCACTATTTAAAGCTGCATCATTAAAAAAGCTGTTTATACAGCAGTATGTAAAATCCATGCACGCAGTCCGCTAAGCCATATGGTTTTTTCAAATGCCGTTGCCATCGTCATCTCAGCCGTCGCCTCGCAGTCGTTCTTCACATCGTCATAGCCATCCCCAACATTCACCAGGAAAAAGGATCGCTATGATCACGCAACGATTTTAATTTTAAAATTTGCAATTATGCAGCGTGTTAGCATTGAACAAAAAAACAACAAAAATTGTGATAGGTAATAAATAATATGTTTCTTAAAGTAACAGCCTATTCTTAAGTTAACAGTTGTTGTTAAGTTGCTGAGAATACCGGCCTTAAATAGTGCGTGAGAATAGCCAAAAAGCACACAAACTATGAAAAGCTTTACCATTTGTAATAGTTTACTAATAGGTTACTGACAATAGGGCCGTAAGTTAAAAAAATAATATTTATAACCAATTCAATGAAAACCAATCCCTGATTCTCAATCTTGTTTCATGGACATTGCTCACTGGTGGTGCTTACATCGCTGTAAAGTGCAGCCCCCATAACATTTAAGACTCCTTTCTGATCTAATCGTTAGCTTCTAGTTGGTGGTCTTAGCCACGGGAGTAGTGCTAACGAATGTAAGTTTAGAGCACATAATTTCGATTGTATTACTAAAGTAACATATAATAAAAAATGTTTTTTTTGTGCTTTATTTTTTTTGTTTTCATTGTTTAAAAGAAATTAAAAATTCCGATATTAAATTTAAAATTTAACATAGTCGTAATTGAATGATAGGAAACCTGCGATTGGATGTAGTTTTGAAAGCCATTATCGCTGATTGGAAATGAACATGGAAGTGGTGAATTGCTAATACGAAGGCACTAAGATCGCTAGAATACCGGCATCCTAATGTTATTTGGCTAAACGGCGTCTGGTTGTGGGGGTTGTAGGTGTGGCGGTTGGCGGTTTGGCAATCTGGATGATATTCGCAAGTTTAAATTTGGTATACGGTTAGATTATCAATTAAACTCACTGAGCGTATTGGCTTTGGAGTCATCGAATTAGCCAGTGGCGGTTTTCTGGGCTGTGGGCCGTCGGGATCGCCAACAACCGTCACCGCAACTGGCCGTGAGACATCTTTGGCAACGCGTTCGGCACTTTCACTACGCGACGTCGAGCCGGAACGTTTGAACATGCCGGACAAACGTTCGCGTAAATCTTTTTTACTGGATCTCATATCGCTGGCAACACTTATGTCTAAATCAGAACCTTGAATCTAAATAGAGAAAGAGAGGGGATTTTAAGGACATAGACAGAGGTGGACAGTGGCGGCGAATTCTAGCTAACTGAATCTTCAAGCTCAGGAATTTTAAAGAGAAGCAACTCTGACTTACTGAAATTTCGCTCTCAGAATTGCGTCCACTTTTTGTCAAACTGCGCAATTTGCCCATTAGACTCTTCTTCTTTTTGCGAGGACAGCGCGGTATGTCACTTTGGGTGGAGCCACCAGAGAGCCTCGAATCGAGACGCGAATCAAAGCTCGAATCGCGCACGAGACCACCGAGCTCTGAGTCGATTGACTGTATTGAAGAGACGCTGCCATCGTCTTGCCGCCAGATGTTCTGGAAAATTTGAGTCCTCTTAAATAGAGGTCAACTTAATTGTCACTTTTAACAAACCTGATCTTTTTGTATCGAATGGTCGAGCGATAAACTCTTACGTATCAAGCTGCCATTGCTTGCCGAAGACCGTAAGATGCGTGGGCCATTACGTTGGGAGCCGGCAGTGCTGGCCACCGAGCTGGTGCTGCCATGTGGATCGTTTTCCTGCGACGCGGCACGGCGTAGATTGCTACGACGAATGCGAGAGCGTTCGTTCTCATCCTCATTCATCCGTTGAAATTTTCGCAGCTCTTCCGAAGCCTCCGCCAGACGCGCCAAAACGCTGCTAATCTGTGAATGGCTTAGGATCGGCGAAGGACTTCGACTGCGACGTGGACTCGTCTGTTCAGGACGCAAAGTGTTGCCGGCATTGGTGCTGCGGTTCCCACTGCTAGTTGTCGCTATCTTCAGTTCTGGTGCAATCTTCACCAGTTCATCGACAGTTTGCAGTAGGGCACCAACCTTGCGTTCACCACCGTCCTGATCCATACGACGTTTAATCAACTCTTTCTCATAACGCTCCCGTTCACGACGAAGTTTCTCATTTGATGTGCGTAGCTTGGCGTGCACATCGCGCAGTTCTAATAGATCACATTGCAATTCGGCAATCTTCTTACGTCCCTCTTCCATTTCCTCTTCCGTTGCACGCTTAGTTTGATCTAATTTACGTTTTGCCTCCAATCGCTCCTTATCACGTTCACGTTCGACTTCGAAGAGAGTTTGTCGTAGATCACGTGCCAATGTGGAGGTTTCTTGGAGTAAGCGCTGCTGATCCTCACGCTCTTTTTGCCATGATAATTCTAGTTTGGTCTTCATGCCTGGTATTTTGGTGCGACCCGAACCGATAACTCGTTCCTTCTCGAGTTCATTCAGTTTGGATTGCATTTCCGAGATTTTGATTTCGTTGGCACTCCGCTCTGAGACAAGTTCAGTCTTCACCTTACTGACTTCGAGCCGCGCTTCAACGAGTTGATCCTCAAGGCATCCGACCTATGGGCATGATATAACTTGAGTTTATTTCTGTACCGAGTTGCTTAGATATGTACCTGTTGCTCCAAATAGGCAATTTTGCTCTTGTCATCATCGTCGCTGCTATGCATAGAACCCCGACTTTGTCGACCGGTGTTAGTAGCCTTCAGATCGCCGATCTTCTTCCGTGCTGTCTCCAGCATTTGCTTGAAGGCGTCCCTGTCTTTTTTGAATCTTTCGCATTGCCGCTGGTTGCATCGAAAACAATAATTTGTATATTAGCCATGTAATTATACAAAATTTAATGTTGATTACCTGCATTGAGGTCAATTCACCACTGAGATTCTTCACCTGCCGTTCGTAACGCAAACGTGTCGCTGCCACCTCCGACTTTAGTTGCAGTTCGGAATTCTGTAATCTGTTTGGAGAAACAACCAGTTCGCAAAAAAACCATCAAAACAAAAAATTATCTAAATTTTGTCTGTTCCAAAGCTTAATGCTCGACTGATAACAAAGGCCTTGGATGGAAGCTACAATATACTCGTATGATACGCCACATTACTGGGGCTCCCTAGTCTGTGAGCCAACCGCAATATCATTCCAACAGTTTGTCCACGGCCCATGGCCTTTTGCGACGGCGACTGAAGTGACTCTTACCTAACGACCTTCTAGTTAGAGCTTTTATCCAGAAGGTTGTTCGTAAATTTGATACTTTACAAGTAGTTTATAGAAATATACGGAATATATATGAGGTTTCTGAGATGGATTCTAAACTATAATATTAGCAAAACGGGCCTTGCTTCAGGAGTATTCCATTCAACGAAGGTGTTATATGCCTGTGGCAACGTTTAAGGCCATTCGGAGCGAGCAAATAAAGATATGACCACATCGGAATAGCACGTTATAGTAGCCGATCGGACTTGATCAGTTTATAAGTCCATAAGTTGGTTAGTGGAGTTTGGGAATACACAAATTGATTATAGAAGATTATAGAAGTATTAAAATTGGTCTGACTTAATTCAAAGTGTCTCTGTCAGTATTCACACAACTCAAGGCATCCTGGTCATCGCAGCCATTTATTGTCCTCCAGGACCCCACATATCAGAGCAGCAGTTCGACACCTTCTTTAATCAACTCGGACCTAAATTCTTAGTCTGCGGGGATTGGAACGCCAAACACGGAATGTGGGGTTCTACACTTGCCACCCCAAGAGGCAATAAACTTCACAAGAGTATAATAAACTCTTCCAGAGAGGTTCTCGCCACAGAAGCACCCACCCTTTACCCGTACGATTCCTCAAGCTCGCCCGACGCTGTAGACTTTGCTGTCTACAATGGCATTCATCCAACAGCTCTGGCCATTGCTGAGCATTTGTTAATGAGTTGGAGAGCCACTTCACGCCTTTTAGCCTGGCTGACCCTGCGGACGTTGAGGAAATAGCGCGGCAAGGCGTCTGTCCGGTTGTGAGTTACAACTCAAGTATCATTCCACAAATGGAGCAAATCCAGTATCTCGGTCAGATCCAGGACAAGCGTGTTATATGGCGCACACACCCACAAAGGTAGTTACAGTGCTAAAAAAAGCTCAAGAGACTAGAGTGGCTCCTTCGCCCTTCGAACAAGTTATCCTTAGCTATTAAAAGGCTCATCTATCTGCAAGTAGTGGCACCTGCTTGGCGTTACGCCATAAAAGTTTGGGACACTACTGCCGCCTACAACATCAGAAGAGTGCAGGCGTATCAGAATAAGGCTCTCAGAAGAAATACGGGCGCCCCTTGTTATGTCCGCAACACCACTATGCACAGGGATCTCTCCGTGCCAACTGTTATGGATGTGATCACTGAAGACTTTTGACACACTCTAATCCGCTGGCGTCCTCCCTCACCCGTATCTCAACAAGGCGTAGACTGAAGAGGCTACACCCGCATTATCTCCCCGTAAGAAGGAATCAGCCTTCTCTGTTATGCAGGATACTGCGATAAATTGTATTATTTTATAATAATTATAAAAAAAATTATCCTTTACGGCTCTATTCTCAGTAACCTATTAGTAACCTATTACAAATGGTGAATTTTTTAATGGTTTTTGTGCTTTTGGCTATTCTTACGCACTATTTAAAGCTGCATCATTAAAAAAGCTGTTTATACAGCAGTATGTAAAATCCATGCACGCAGTCCGCTAAGCCATATGGTTTTTTCAAATGCCGTTGCCATCGTCATCTCAGCCGTCGCCTCGCAGTCGTTCTTCACATCGTCATAGCCATCCCCAACATTCACCAGGAAAAAGGATCGCTATGATCACGCAACGATTTTAATTTTAAAATTTGCAATTATGCAGCGTGTTAGCATTGAACAAAAAAACAACAAAAATTGTGATAGGTAATAAATAATATGTTTCTTAAAGTAACAGCCTATTGTTAAGTTAACAGTTGTTGTTAAGGTGCTGAGAATACCGGCCTTAAATAGTGCGTGAGAATAGCCAAAAAGCACACAAACTATGAAAAGCTTTACCATTTGTAATAGTTTACTAATAGGTTACTGACAATAGGGCCGTAAGTTAAAAAAATAATATTTATAACCAATTCAATGAAAACCAATCCCTGATTCTCTGATCTTGTTTCATGGACATTGCTCACTGGTGGTGCTTACATCGCTACAAAGTGCAGCCCCCATAACATTTAAGACTCCTTTCTGATCTAATCGTTAGCTTCTAGTTGGTGGTCTTAGCTACGGGAGTAGTGCTAACGAATGTAAGTTTAGAGCACATAATTTCGATTGTATTACTAAAGTAACATATAATAAAAAATGTTTTTTTTTGTGCTTTATTTTTTTTTTCATTGTTTAAAAGAAATTAAAAATTCCGATATTAAATTTAAAATTTAACATAGTCGTAATTGAATGATAGGAAACCTGCGATTGGATGCAGTTTTGAAAGCCATTATCGCTGATTGGAAATGAACATGGAAGTGGTGAATTGCTAATACGAAGGCACTAAGATCGCTAGAATACCGGCATTCTAATGTTATTTGGCTAAACGGCGTCTGGTTGTGGGCGTTGTAGGTGTGGCGGTTGGCGGTTTGGCAATCTAGATGATATTCGCAAGTTTAAATTTGGTATACGGTTAGATTATCAATTAAACTCACTGAGCGTATTGGCTTTGGAGTCATCGAATTAGCCAGTGGCGGTTTTCTGGGCTGTGGGCCGTCGGGATCGCCAACAACCGTCACCGCAACTGGCCGTGAGACATCTTTGGCAACGCGTTCGGCACTTTCACTACGCGACGTCGAGCCGGAACGTTTGAACATGCCGGACAAACGTTCGCGTAAATCTTTTTTACTGGATCTCATATCGCTGGCAACACTTATGTCTAAATCAGAACCTTGAATCTAAATAGAGAAAGAGAGGGGATTTTAAGGACATAGACAGAGGTGGACAGTGGCGGCGAATTCTAGCTAACTGAATCTTCAGGCTCAGGAATTTTAAAGAGAAGCAACTCTGACTTACTGAAATTTCGCTCTCAGAATTGCGTCCACTTTTTGTCAAACTGCGCAATTTGCCCATAAGACCCTTCTTCTTTTTGCGAGGACAGCGCGGTATGTCACTTTGGGTGGAGCCACCAGAGAGCCTCGAATCGAGACGCGAATCAAAGCTCGAATCGCGCACGAGACCACCGAGCTCTGAGTCGGTTGACTGTATTGAAGAGACGCTGCCGTCGTCTTGCCGCCAGATGTTCTGGAAAATTTGAGTCCTCTTAAATAGAGGTCAACTTAATTGTCACTTTTAACAAACCTGATCTTTTTGTATCGAATGGTCGAGCGATAAACTCTTACGTATCAAGCTGCCATTGCTTGCCGAAGACCGTAAGATGCGTGGGCCATTACGTTGGGAGCCGGCAGTGCTGGCCACCGAGCTGGTGCTGCCATGTGGATCGTTTTCCTGCGATGCGGCACGGCGTAGATTGCTACGACGAATGCGAGGGCGTTCGTTCTCATCCTCATTCATCCGTTGAAATTTTCGCAGCTCTTCCGAAGCCTCCGCCAGACGCGCCAAAACGCTGCTAATCTGTGAATGGCTTAGGATCGGCGAAGGACTTCGACTGCGACGTGGACTCGTCTGTTCAGGACGCAAAGTGTTGCCGGCATTGGTGCTGCGGTTCCCACTGCCAGTTGTCGCTATCTTCAGTTCTGGTGCAATCTTCACCAGTTCATCGACAGTTTGCAGTAGGGCACCAACCTTGCGTTCACCACCGTCCTGATCCATACGACGTTTAATCAACTCTTTCTCATAACGCTCCCGTTCACGACGAAGTTTCTCATTTGATGTGCGTAGCTTGGCGTGCACATCGCGCAGTTCTAATAGATCACATTGCAATTCGGCAATCTTCTTACGTCCCTCTTCCATTTCCTCTTCCGTTGCACGCTTAGTTTGATCTAATTTACGTTTTGCCTCCAATCGCTCCTTATCACGTTCACGTTCGACTTCGAAGAGAGTTTGTCGTAGATCACGTGCCAATGTGGAGGTTTCTTGGAGTAAGCGCTGCTGATCCTCACGCTCTTTTTGCCATGATAATTCTAGTTTGGTCTTCATGCCTGGTATTTTGGTGCGACCCGAACCGATAACTCGTTCCTCCTCGAGTTCATTCAGTTTGGATTGCATTTCCGAGATTTTGATTTCGTTGGCACTCCGCTCTGAGACAAGTTCAGTCTTCACCTTACTGACTTCGAGCCGCGCTTCAACGAGTTGATCCTCAAGACATCCGACCTATGGGCATGATATAACTTGAGTTTATTTCTGTACCGAGTTGCTTAGATATGTACCTGTTGCTCCAAATAGGCAATTTTGCTCTTGTCATCATCGTCGCTGCTATGCATAGAACCCCGACTTTGTCGACCGGTGTTAGTAGCCTTCAGATCGCCGATCTTCTTCCGTGCTGTCTCCAGCATTTGCTTGAAGGCGTCCCTGTCTTTTTTGAATCTTTCGCATTGCCGCTGGTTGCATCGAAAACAAATATTTGTATATTAGCCATGTAATTATACAAAATTTAATGTTGATTACCTGCATTGAGGTCAATTCACCACTGAGATTCTTCACCTGCCGTTCGTAACGCAAACGTGTCGCTGCCACCTCCGACTTTAGTTGCAGTTCGGAATTCTGTAATCTGTTTGGAGAAACAACCAGTTCGCAAAAAAACCATCAAAACAAAAAATAATCTAAATTTTGTCTGTTCCAAAGCTTAATGCTCGACTGATAACAAAGGCTTTGGATGGAAGCTACAATATACTCGTATGATACGCCACATTACTGGGGCTCCCTAGTCTGTGAGCCAACCGCAATATCATTCCAACAGTTTGCCCACGGCCCATGGCGTTTTGCGACGGCGACTGAAGTGACTCTTACCTAACGACCTTCTAGTTAGAGCTTTTATCCAGAAGGTTGTTCGTAAATTTGATACTTTACAAGTAGTTTATAGAAATAACGGAATATATATGAGGTTTCTGAGATGGATTCTAAACTATAATATTAGCAAAACGGGCCTTGCTTCAGGAGTATTCCATTCAACGAAGGTGTTATATGCCTGTGGGAACGTTTAAGGCCATTCGGAGCGAGCAAATAAAGATATGACCACATCGGAATAGCACGTTATAGTAGCCGATCGGACTTGATCCAGTTGGTTAGTGGAGTTTGGGAATACACAAATTGATTATAGAAGATGAAAGTATTAAAATTGGTCTGACTCAATTCAAAGTGTCTCTGTCAGTATTCACACAACTCAAGGCATCCTGGTCATCGCAGCCATTTATTGTCCTCCAGGACCCCAAATATCAGAGCAGCAGTTCGACACGTTCTTTAATCAACTCGGACCTAAATTCTTAGTCTGCGGGGATTGGAACGCCAAACTCGGAATGTGGGGTTCCACACTTGCCACCCCAAGAGGCAATAAACTTCACAAGAGTATAATAAACTCTTCCAGAGAGGTTCTCGCCACAGAAGCACCCACCTTTTACCCGTACGATTCCTTAAGCTCGCCCGACGCTGTAGACTTTGCTGTCTACAATGGCATTCATCCAACAGCTCTGGCCATTGCTGAGTAATCTGACCTTAGCTCAGACCCCATCCCACTATTTATTAAACTTGGCTTGACTCCAGCTAGCATCGTACACTGGTACTAACCCAACGGTCTTTCATCAGCGTATAAACAAACGTATTAACCTTAATATGGAAATAAATTCAGACAAGGATATAGATGACCTGTTCACCAAAATTATTCGTGAGTCCGCCTCTCCACAACGTTTCCTTTTTTCTCCCAACCCACCTCAGGTTTTTTTTAAAACCTGAGGTCCTGGAGTTGGGCATATATAAGCGCATGCATCGACGTCGTTATATAAGATGACGTGTGACCAGAAAGCATTTGTTAATGAGTTGGAGAGCCACTTCACGCCTTTTAGCCTGGCTGACCCTGCGGACGTTGAGGAAATAGCGCGGCAAGGCGTCTGTCCGGTTGTGAGTTACAACTCAAGTATCATTCCACAAATGGAGCAAATCCAGTATCTCAGTCAGATCCAGGATAAGCGTGTTATATGGCGCACACACCCACAAAGGTAGTTACAGTGCTAAAAAAAGCTCAAGAGACTAGAGTGGCTCCTTCGCCCTTCGAACAAGTTATCCATAGCTAATAAAAGGCTCATCTATCTGCAAGTAGTGGCACCTGCTTGGCGTTACGCCATAAAAGTTTGGGACACTACTGCCGCCTACAACATCAGAAGAGTGCAGGCGTATCAGAATAAGGCTCTCAGAAGAAATACGGGCGCCCCTTGTTATGTCCGCAACACCACTATGCACAGGGATCTCTCCGTGCCAACTGTTATGGATGTGATCACTGAAGACTTTTGACACACTCTAATCCGCTGGCGTCCTCCCTCACCCGTATCTCAACAAAGCGTAGACTGAAGAGGCTACACCCGCATTATCTCCCCGTAAGAAGGAATCAGCCTTCTCTGTTATGCAGGATACTGCGATAAATTGTATTATTTTATAATAATAATAAAAAAAATTATCCTTTACGGCTCTATTCTCAGTAACCTATTAGTAACCTATTACAAATGGTGAATTTTTTAATGGTTTTTGTGCTTTTGGCTATTCTTACGCACTATTTAAAGCTGCATCATTAAAAAAGCTGTTTATACAGCAGTATGTAAAATCCATGCACGCAGTCCGCTAAGCCATATGGTTTTTTCAAATGCCGTTGCCATCGTCATCTCAGCCGTCGCCTCGCAGTCGTTCTTCACATCGTCATAGCCATCCCCAACATTCACCAGGAAAAAGGATCGCTATGATCACGCAACGATTTTAATTTTAAAATTTGCAATTATGCAGCGTGTTAGCATTGAACAAAAAAACAACAAAAATTGTGATAGGTAATAAATAATATGTTTCTTAAAGTAACAGCCTATTCTTAAGTTAACAGTTGTTGTTAAGTTGCTGAGAATACCGGCCTTAAATAGTGCGTGAGAATAGCCAAAAAGCACACAAACTATGAAAAGCCTTACCATTTGTAATAGTTTACTAATAGGTTACTGACAATAGGGCCGTAAGTTAAAAAAATAATATTTATAACCAATTCAATGAAAACCAATCCCTGATTCTCAATCTTGTTTCATGGACATTGCTCACTGGTGGTGCTTACATCGCTACAAAGTGCAGCCCCCATAACATTTAAGACTCCTTTCTGATCTAATCGTTAGCTTCTAGTTGGTGGTCTTAGCTACGGGAGTAGTGCTAACGAATGTAAGTTTAGAGCACATAATTTCGATTGTATTACTAAAGTAACATATAATAAAAAATGTTTTTTTTTGTGCTTTATTTTTTTTTTCATTGTTTAAAAGAAATTAAAAATTCCGATATTAAATTTAAAATTTAACATAGTCGTAATTGAATGATAGGAAACCTGCGATTGGATGAAGTTTTGAAAGCCATTATCGCTGATTGGAAATGAACATGGAAGTGGTGAACTGCTAATACGAAGGCACTAAGATCGCTAGAATACCGGCATCCTAATGTTATTTGGCTAAACGGCGTCTGGTTGTGGGCGTTGTAGGTGTGGCGGTTGGCGGTTTGGCAATCTAGATGATATTCGCAAGTTTAAATTTGGTATACGGTTAGATTATCAATTAAACTCACTGAGCGTATTGGCTTTGGAGTCATCGAATTAGCCAGTGGCGGTTCTCTGGGCTGTGGGCCGTCGGGATCGCCAACAACCGTCACCGCAACTGGCCGTGAGACATCTTTGGCAACGCGTTCGGCACTTTCACTACGCGACGTCGAGCCGGAACGTTTGAACATGCCGGACAAACGTTCGCGTAAATCTTTTTTACTGGATCTCATATCGCTGGCAACACTTATGTCTGAATCAGAACCTTGAATCTAAATAGAGAAAGAGAGGGGATTTTAAGGACATAGACAGAGGTGGACAGTGGCGGCGAATTCTAGCTAACTGAATCTTCAAGCTCAGGAATTTTAAAGAGAAGCAACTCTGACTTACTGAAATTTCGCTCTCAGAATTGCGTCCACTTTTTGTCAAACTGCGCAATTTGCCCATTAGACTCTTCTTCTTTTTGCGAGGACAGCGCGGTATGTCACTTTGGGTGGAGCCACCAGAGAGCCTCGAATCGAGACGCGAATCAAAGCTCGAATCGCGCACGAGACCACCGAGCTCTGAGTCGATTGACTGTATTGAAGAGACGCTGCCATCGTCTTGCCGCCAGATGTTCTGGAAAATTTGAGTCCTCTTAAATAGAGGTCAACTTAATTGTCACTTTTAACAAACCTGATCTTTTTGTATCGAATGGTCGAGCGATAAACTCTTACGTATCAAGCTGCCATTGCTTGCCGAAGACCGTAAGATGCGTGGGCCATTACGTTGGGAGCCGGCAGTGCTGGCCACCGAGCTGGTGCTGCCATGTGGATCGTTTTCCTGCGACGCGGCACGGCGTAGATTGCTACGACGAATGCGAGAGCGTTCGTTCTCATCCTCATTCATCCGTTGAAATTTTCGCAGCTCTTCCGAAGCCTCCGCCAGACGCGCCAAAACGCTGCTAATCTGTGAATGGCTTAGGATCGGCGAAGGACTTCGACTGCGACGTGGACTCGTCTGTTCAGGACGCAAAGTGTTGCCGGCATTGGTGCTGCGGTTCCCACTGCCAGTTGTCGCTATCTTCAGTTCTGGTGCAATCTTCACCAGTTCATCGACAGTTTGCAGTAGGGCACCAACCTTGCGTTCACCACCGTCCTGATCCATACGACGTTTAATCAACTCTTTCTCATAACGCTCCCGTTCACGACGAAGTTTCTCATTTGATGTGCGTAGCTTGGCGTGCACATCGCGCAGTTCTAATAGATCACATTGCAATTCGGCAATCTTCTTACGTCCCTCTTCCATTTCCTCTTCCGTTGCACGCTTAGTTTGATCTAATTTACGTTTTGCCTCCAATCGCTCCTTATCACGTTCACGTTCGACTTCGAAGAGAGTTTGTCGTAGATCACGTGCCAATGTGGAGGTTTCTTGGAGTAAGCGCTGCTGATCCTCACGCTCTTTTTGCCATGATAATTCTAGTTTGGTCTTCATGCCTGGTATTTTGGTGCGACCCGAACCGATAACTCGTTCCTCCTCGAGTTCATTCAGTTTGGATTGCATTTCCGAGATTTTGATTTCGTTGGCACTCCGCTCTGAGACAAGTTCAGTCTTCACCTTACTGACTTCGAGCCGCGCTTCAACGAGTTGATCCTCAAGGCATCCGACCTATGGGCATGATATAACTTGAGTTTATTTCTGTACCGAGTTGCTTAGATATGTACCTGTTGCTCCAAATAGGCAATTTTGCTCTTGTCATCATCGTCGCTGCTATGCATAGAACCCCGACTTTGTCGACCGGTGTTAGTAGCCTTCAGATCGCCGATCTTCTTCCGTGCTGTCTCCAGCATTTGCTTGAAGGCGTCCCTGTCTTTTTTGAATCTTTCGCATTGCCGCTGGTTGCATCGAAAACAATAATTTGTATATTAGCCATGTAATTATACAAAATTTAATGTTGATTACCTGCATTGAGGTCAATTCACCACTGAGATTCTTCACCTGCCGTTCGTAACGCAAACGTGTCGCTGCCACCTCCGACTTTAGTTGCAGTTCGGAATTCTGTAATCTGTTTGGAGAAACAACCAGTTCGCAAAAAAACCATCAAAACAAAAAATAATCTAAATTTTGTCTGTTCCAAAGCTTAATGCTCGACTGATAACAAATGCTTTGGATGGAAGCTACAATATACTCGTATGATACGCCACATTACTGGGGCTCCCTAGTCTGTGAGCCAACCGCAATATCATTCCAACAGTTTGCCCACGGCCCATGGCGTTTTGCGACGGCGAATGAAGTGACTCTTACCTAACGACCTTCTAGTTAGAGCTTTTATCCAGAAGGTTGTTCGTAAATTTGATACTTTACAAGTAGTTTATAGAAATATACGGAATATATATGAGGTTTCTGAGATGGATTCTAAACTATAATATTAGCAAAACGGGCCTTGCTTCAGGAGTATTCCATTCAACGAAGGTGTTATATGCCTGTGGCAACGTTTAAGGCCATTCGGAGCGAGTAAATAAAGATATGACCACATCGGTATAGCACGTTATAGTAGCCGATCGGACTTGATCAGTTTATAAGTCCATAAGTTGGTTAGTGGAGTTTGGGAATACACAAATTGATTATAGAAGATGAAAGTATTAAAATTGGTCAATATTTAGCCGAAGGGTGTTAGCAGATTACTTCTTTACCTAACCTTCTCTAACCTTCTACCTTTTTAAAATTACTTCGATTCATTGCGAGAATAAATAGACCCAATCTTTGAAACTTACTGCACTTTTAGTTCTTTGATTTCCGAGTCCATCCTGGCGCTATGACCATTGAGCGATGACTGTGCCTGCTCAATACGATTGTAGTCACTCAGTTTGCTATTGAGATCGTCATTATCTTTGCGCAACTGAAAAACTAAATCGATATTCATTTCGTTCTCCCGGCGCAAGCGTTCATATTCATGCTCCTTTTCGGCGAGTTTGTTCTTAAGCATAGAACGCTCGTGTTCTGAACTGTTGCCAGTTTTCAGTGATTTGGCCTCCAGTTCAGCGCATTTCTTCTGCATATCCTTCAGACGTTTGGCCATATCTGTGCGGTCTGCACGTATAGTGTCCATCTCAGAGAGTTTCTGCTTTGTCGAATTCAGCTCAGCCTGCAGATTTTGTTTCTCCGTCGTAAGCTGAGCGCGCATAAGTATCGTCTCTTCGGAGAGTTTTTCCCAATGCGTATTAAGATCGGTGTAGCGTTGCTTTTCAACGTTTAGTGTGATTTGTAATTCGTCAAGTTGCGTCTTCAGCTCCTGTAATTGCTTCGAGTCAGATTTGCTTGATTTCGCTTTGATTTCTTTGACTTCCTTCTCAAAGTTGTACTTCTGTTTCTCCGCAGACTTTTTAGCGCTCGTTATATCATTTTCCAATTGGGTTATTTTCGATTCGAGTTTCTCACGTTCCTTGCGCTCCTTTTCGTAGTCCTTCTCCAACGTTGAAATTTTATCTTTGTCACGTTTGGTTTGTGCCTCCAGAGTTAACTTGGCTGACTCGCTTTGCTTGATTTGTTGATCCTGCCTTTTGATCTTATCTTCGAGCTCCTTTACCTTAGAATTCAGTTTACGCGCTTCATCGTCACACTTCTTCAGCTTTTGCTCCAGATCGCTCAGCTTGGGTGTGGAACTATTTCCCAACGACTTTATCCTCTGTACATCCCCCTCCGCAAGTAAAAGCTTTTGTTTAAATTTTTGCAAATCATCTTCCAGCGCGTTTTTCTCCGCTTCCAAAGCCTTCAGTTTGCTAACGCCACTGTTCGCGACCACCACACGCATTTCATTAATCTCGTCCTCCAATTCTTGAATCCACTTCTTTAGATGATTCTTTGGTGTCAGATCGGTCACATGCTTTGGACTGCGTAGTGGCAATTTACCGTCCACCCCCTGTTGCATGCGTTCCAGCTTGGCGTTCAATTCATCGCGTTCACGTTCGACTGAAGCTAACGACTCCTTTATGTTACTCAATTCACCGTTGTCATTCTTCTCACTGGAATTGGATGATGTACGCAACACATGCAACTGCATGCGTTTGTTCTCCTTCAGAAGTCTTCCGTTTTCACTCTCCAAAGTGTTGATTTTTAAACGCAGCACCGCCGCCTCTTGTTCCACCAAATTGAGTTGGCGACGCCTATCTACGTTGACATCCGGCACGGCGGACTTAATGCCGCTTTTTGATAACTCCGATTGCAAACGCTCGACCGTACAATCTTTTTCGACTACGGATTTACGCAATTGAGCCAGTTCGTCACTTAAAGCTTTTGTTTTCTTATCATTTGCAGTTGCACCACCTGAGGGTAGTAAAGCTTTCACGTTGCTACCGTACGACGCATCCTGACGCAATTTATTTTGCAGCTCCCGTACATACTTCTTGGCATCCAAGTTCTCCTTTTCTAGTTCCTCGACTTTTTGACGCAAAATCGATGCTTCCTGTTCATTCAGCTCTAAAAGTATTCGCAGTTCAGCTGGATCATCTTCATCAGAGATGCCTTCGTCACGTTCCGCCTGCGCTTCAGGGGTGAGACGATGTGAGGTTGGACTGAGCCTGCGCGCTGTGGCAAATAAAACAAAACGCAGTAAGAATCAAGGCAAACAACTTTGTTCATATTTTTGTTATCAAGTTGGTTTGCAAGCTGGACATAAAACGGATACATGTTAGTTTCGAGTTAAGTCGATTGATTATTTGTTTAATTACATTTTATGAGCAGCTGCAAAAAATGGCAAATTTAAAATGTAACTTAACTAAAAAACTTTCATGAGAATTGCAGTTAGTTAAAAATTTTCCTTAAAAGTGTGGGGAACTTTAAACACCGAGCTATGAGTTTAATGTGATTAATCGACATTCAACGTTTGTCTAATGTTGAGAAAATATCGATTAATCAATGCATACGTATGTTTTTTTCAAGACTTTTGTGTCCGTTTTGTGTTAAATTCACGCATAAAATTATTTCTATTTGAAATAAATAAAAAAATAGATATATTTCGTACTTCTTGAGCGCGTTGCCATTTTTTTCAACTGCATCATTAAGGAATCATTTTCATCCTCGAAACGGGCAACTTTTTTCCTCAAATTTTCAGCCTGAAATGTAAGAAAAAGATTTTTGATAATTTACATTTTCGATAATTGCCATGTTTAGCGCATTTGGAGGAAGAATAAGTTCTTTGTGAACTAATGTGAATAAGCTAAACTTATATGTGTATGTATGTGGCGTCGTTACAAGCATTTTTTAATGGACTCACAAAAACGTAGACTTTATTAAGGGCGAGTATGCAACAGGTAACTAGGATTTGTTCAGATCCTTTCACTACACACTTGTTAAGTACCTCCTGTAGAGCCTGCCGCGGCGGACATGAACACTCGTGAAATTGTCGTGGGAAAGAGCAAACTGCTGGTCTTGAGTCGCCCAGCACTGGATACCGTATGCCCAAAGAGCCCAACAAACGGCGAGGTTTCGCGTTCAGATGAGCTTCGGCGTGGCGTTGTTTCCACTTCCATGTACGGTGACGTACTTTTATTTTGGACGGGTAACTCCGACGTTTTAATGATTTTGAATTCTATTTTATGGCTTATGGGGACAACATCAGCATCTATGCCAAACTGCACCTGGGCATTTGAGGCAACATCACATTGACTGTTTGGCGCAGTTTGTGTGCCACGTGGTATGAAAAGCTTCGCAAGCTGCTCCTGCACGGTTTGTGTGCCACAATTCACGCGCTGCGGTTTTGATTGAACGGCGTTGCGCTTCTTTTGTATCTTTTAATGTTTGGTAGTATTTTCAATATCAGCACAAATCTCTTGACACTCACTCACCTCTTCTTCGGCGAACTTCAGCTGATCCTTTAAGTCAGTCTCACGTTCGATTGAGTCTTGTAATTCGCGTTGCAAAAGCGTTGGATCCTCTTGTGAACCACCTCGTGTTAATGACTCACGCGTGATTTTGCCATCAGCTGAGGTTGATTTGCCGAGCATACCCAACATAGGCGCCTTCTTCTTGTTGTCTAGGTTTCCCGGGCTACGGAGCTCCTCAGCTTCAGCCTGAAATTGAGTTTGAGTGGAATATCTTTGTTATATATAATACCTTTTGGTCTTGCTCCTACCTGCAACTTTCGCGTGAGTTCGTTCGAGAAGCGCAGTTCCTCTTCGAGTCGCTTCACCTTCATCGTTAGTTCATCACTGTAGGTGCTTTGTTTTTCCTGTTCGAGGGTATCGATGCGTCGCTCGCACTTCTTCAGTTTAAAGCTGAGTATGCGACAATTTTTCGTTGCCTTTTCGAGATCCTTTTGTAAGTTCGTCTTGGCTTTCACTTCATCATCACGGAACGTATCTTGCAACTCATCCATTTCTGCTTGCATATTTAATATTTCTTTCTTCGCCGTTTGGTTTTCCTCCATGAGCTCCTCGCAAATCTGCTCGGCAGCCTGAAGCTTACGTTTGAGCTCATTTTCACTACCCTTGTGCTCCAATTCCTTCATGCGGCTATTCAATTTGCGTTTGTCCTCGTTTACCTTATCCAGCTGCTCCTTCATTTCGTTAACTTTCTGTTGCAGCATAAGCGCCTCTGATGCTGCCGTACGATTAGAAGCCGTATCTAACGATGCCAGACGCCGTAGCAAAATATCACTTTTATCGCGCTCGGCGCGTTCGGCGCGTGTCTTCATGGTCTCCAGCTCGGAGCGCAAAGTTTTAATCTCATTCTGCAACTCTCGATCGTTTTGGCCCAATAGCCTGGTCTCCGTTGTTTCTGTCGTCATCGAATAATCGTCGTGGTGGTTTTGCCTTCTGGTGTCCTTGCTCTTCAACATGAATTTTTCTTCAGTAGCCTGTTGACACTCCTTGCTTTTCGCGCTTGTTGAGGACGAGCTCCCTTTCACTTTCAACGTGGTCGTCGCTGTCGTTATTGAAGATGATGAAGAGCTTCCTGCTTCACTTAGGGTGGGCATAGTATTTGGCACTGTGATAGGACGAGTGACTGATGTTGCCGAAGATATAGTGCTTGAGGTTGATGCATTCGCTATTGCTTTCTTCGGTGGTGGTAAAGAGGCTCGTTTCTGTTCATTCAACATAGTACTAGATTTACTACGTTCCGGTCGATCAGGAGGCGGTTTACTTTCCGCCTCCGTGTCGCTGTCTTTCTTGGGCACTGAGCGTTCGCGACTGCTCTCACGTGAGTTCAGACTGCGTTGTTTCTTCAGCAGATTCATCTTACGCACACGCTCTGCGAGACTATCCGTTGATAGGATGACTAGTTCGTCTGGAATACTTGAAGTTTTATTGGATTTGGAGTTGGTAGGGCGAGTTTGTGTGAGTGAGCTTTCAACCTAAGAGACGAACAGAGAGAGAGAGAGAGAGTGAGAGAGACAGAGTGATAGAAAAAGTGAAGTAAAGGGTACGGAGAGAAATGAATAGACAACTTTTAGTTGTGGCATGAGTCATTGACTTTTTACTCACCTCTTTTAGGTCCAAAGTAGTTGTATATCTACGAGGCGGCACAGGCAACTTAAGAGTGACATCGACATTATGTTGATCGTCGGAGATACGCGTTAGTGGTGGCACACTACGCTGTCTCTGCGCGTCGACTTCGTCTATGTCTGGCGTCGATGTCCAAGACTGTGGTCGCTTCTTCAGCTCTACATTGAAGTGTACAACTGAGTTGATGAGTAATTGGCCAAGAACGTCAAGTGTTCATGCAAGTGTATTAGCCATCAACGTTAGATTTTATTTAGCAGTATACGTTTTGGGTTACGTTTACGTTACGGTTAAAGAAGATGGTCGCATTTTGGCATACCCAAACACAAGTGTTGATTGGTGTCAGTGATGAGTTTCGTGGTTCAGTGATGTCCAAAACACATGTTCATTGGATGATGACGGTGGGCCACATTCCAAATTTTTTAAATATATGTTTGAGTTATTTAAGTTCACCAACACATTACAATAATTACGAGCGTGCGACGGCGATTGTTATGATTGTGAGGAACCACCATTTGATCAGTGTGTGATCAGCAGTGCAACACGAGCAAGTAAATACACATGAAAGCAATAACAGTTACGAAGTGGTTGTTGTTATACCGTTATAAGTTGTGAGTGCGTTTGAAATAAATCGTGTTTCAGTAGCAGAGAATAGAACAAATATGGTTAGATAAAAGTAGGTGATAGAGATACAGAGATATAGTAAAGACGATAGATAATATATTTAATTGAATTCTTAAGAGTTCAGAGTTGCAAATTTTATTATTTATATCTACTCTATCTAAACGGTACAATTGGATCTCAGCGAATCATTCCAACAAAGAAGCAGAAACTGAGATCGGTATAAATTAAAGGATTTTTGTTGTTGTTTTTTTAGCGCACTACCTCGAGTGACCACAAGGCCTAATGCCAACAGTTACTTCATCTACTGAACAATAAATAAACTAAAAAGAAAAAAAAACGACGATAATGATTATGACAAAATACAATTGTATTCGGTTGATTTCGAACAAATTTACAGTGTATGGCAAAAATGTAATTTCGCAAATGTAAATACAATTAGACGAAATACCTGTTTTAAAAATGCAGACCAAGAACTGCTCGTGTGTTGCCCTGTATTATCTAGAATTCATCTTATTGCAGTACATAAATTTGCAAATAAGTGGCTGTGACAGTGAATTTTCCGACGAGGGTCAGATGTGAGAGATTTCGGTATATTTCAGTATATCTGCCACTAAACTGGTGAGACATAAAATTTGTGTTCCTCAAGTGATTTATGGGGTATACCGACAGAAATAGTCTCCAACACGTAATTCGAAGTGATGCTAATGAATACTGCACCATTTGAACCAGCACAAATATAAACAAATGGGTTCAGTGCCTTTTTGAATTCATTATCGATAATACGCTATACTTTCTAAGCTGTTTTTTATAAACCCACTGGTGACACGTCCGGCATCAGGCGGGTGCAATCCAGTCGTTCAGGCTTTAAATTCTCTACCAGTCAGTTCGGTGAATTTTGTACCACCGACAATTTTTTGATTGCGATTATCATAAGTGATAATCAATCCCAATTAACCTTCCATCTCCAATTCATCGTGAGCACAACGGTTCCGCATCTGAATTGCCCCTGAAATAAATTTTCCTGTTCCAGAAAAGAATGGGAGTACCGGATCTTAGGTCAGGATCAATTGTGGCAATTTCACTTTTTCATCTGCACAACAATTTAAATATTTGAAGAGCAAAATAAAAAGTCACATCATTTTTTGAGCCACCTCGCATGTTTCGAATTCCCATTGGAGATTTATCCATTATTTTCATTGAGCATACTTTGTCAACCGTCGTTGAAAGATATGTTGGCTGATTCGATTTTTACATATATATTTTTACATTTTTACATATACATATTTTACATATTACTGGAGAAAAAACCTGTGAAATTTCAATATGTCAATGTCCTCCTTTCAACGAATTTATCAAACGGCAGGCTTAAAAATTCCTAGAGCAGACCTTTTTGATTTTTCCTGACCGGGTAATGTATTAATCATCTTGATCAAAAAATTATATTCATCTTCTCTATTGTAATTCATCATACTAACGATATGTTTCGCAGGTACACTGAATGTTATTACGGTTGGCCGTGAAAAAAATCTTAAAATCTGTTCGTAAAAAAAGGTATCTAGATCTTTGTGTACAATGACTCGACACCTCCAGTCACACCCAGTGCAAAAGTTTCGCCCATTACTGTGCTAAAGAAAAACTAAGCCATATAAAGCCGTCCTCTCTGGTCTGGACAAATTACAAAATTACAAGATTAAAACAATCTTACAAAGGCGCTCACCCCGCACTGACGCCGTCTGCCAATGCCGTGCTAAGTACCTTGCGTTGATTCAAAAGAGATCGCCGAAATCCAAACGGTGTTCTAACCACAACAACACTGCACAATGGCCAACAGACATTAATAAACAGCCAGATATTTTAGACGTATATATATAGTAAAATATATAGATTTAAGATTTAAGTAAATGCGCAATCACACCAAGTCTGGTTCTCGTCAGATTACACAGCTGTAGAACTCAGTAAGTTTCCGGTAGATTCGAACAAAAATAATTTCTTACAAAATAACCGAACCGACTGCGATACCTTTAGAGACTATATCAATTTATACCTATCCATAGATATTCGTATAAAATCGCCAGAGGACATAGAATCTGTTATAGTATTTCTCAACGACACTATTGAAAAAGCAGCGATACAAGTAACTCATCTCAACCAAAAGCACACTACACACCAGCTTTTCTGAAAAGCGTAAAATAAAAAAGTACTGGATGAACACTAGGTCCCCCGAGGTAAAAAATAAATACAACACGGCAACAAAAGACATTAGAAAATACCTTCAATATCTTAAAAAGAAACAAGTCACAAGTTACCTTCAAAGCATAAAACCGACAAACTACAGAGAGTACTCACTTTGGAAAGCTACAAAAAAACTAACAATACTATGCACCGGGCACCAATGAAAAAGAACAATGGATAAGGCATCGGTTTTAGCAGATTATTATGAAAAAGTATTTGCTGACATGCAACCTAATGAACCTCAAACATTACGACTCAAAAAAAATACGGCCTCAGAAATTCTAGTCATCATTTAACTTGATATAAAGTCTAAAAAAGCACCAGGCTATGACAAAATTAACGGCAAACTCCAAATGGTTTCCACCAATTGTTGTGATTTATATATGTAATATATTTAATGTCCTACTTAGATTAAACTACTTCCCCAAAGTCTCGAAAGTCTTTACAGTCATCATATAGACAAATCAGATTACTTCCCGTGCTATCCAAAATATTCGAAAAGCTCTTGCGTATAAGAATTCTACCTATCTCTCTGACCTTAACTGTAGGAACAGGCTATGGAACTACACGAGGAATAACTGTTGGGGCAACATCCTATACGACCTGTCCTAACACGGTAGATTTTCTATCCTATACTCTAGAGACCCAACACATATCCCAGCTAGTTACAAAGGTAACCCATCTACACTTGACTTATTTATTACAAACTCGCAAACTAATTTCTCTGAACTATTGCACACACTGACCTTTCATTTGATCATCTCCCAGTTGTATGTATATCGACTGTAAAATCTGTAACTAATTTTGAAACATTCTTCCAATACCACAAAGCAACTTGGAAAAATATCAAACGGCTTCGAGGCAGGAAGGCTCAATACAGACTAAATATACCCCTCTGCTTTCACATATAACACAAGATATGGTAGACAGGATGGTTGATTACCTTAGATAGCACATAAATGAGACTATAGTTCACTCCATACCCAGGAAGCAAAATAAACAATTTAAACGAAAACTTCCAGTTAATATTACTAATCTAATCTCAACCAGAAACACTGCACAAAGACATTGGATTCGGACTAGACAACCAATTTTTAAAGCGAGGGTTAACTATCTAAACCCTGATATTAGGTACACAATGTTTGACTCAATAATGTTAGCTGTAATTATAAACTGTCTAAACTCAATAAGAAAACTTACTGTTTTGGAAGCTTACAAAAACTATTAAAAACAAAAAACAATACATTCCAATCTTACGCTTTAACAGTAAAAATGTCTCAACTAGTAAGGACAAGGTGAACGTTCTAGCAAATGTTTTCGAATTAAAACACCACTTAACTGAAGCCTACTCTGATTCTGAAAGCTCAAGAACTATTTAAAATTCACTGAGTAACCTTTTAGATCAGAAAATAAACTTAATTCATCTCCGTAAGTGAAAGTCGAGACATCATTAAGGCTTTAAAAAATAAAATTACTCCAGGCATTGATCAGATTACAAATATTTGCCTTAAAAACCTTCCAAAGAATGCGTTTTATATTTAACGCAAATATTGGACAATTACTTAAAGCTTGCCTATTTTCTGCAGCTTGGAAATACTCTAAAATCATTCCTATCCCGAAACTAGGTAAACCGTTTGATTCTCCAGAAAACAATCGACCGATCAGCCTGCTGTGTGGATTCTCGAAAATTTTAGAAAGGGCAATCAAAACCAGATTAAATCTGCATATAGAGGATAATAAAAGCCTGCCCCCTGCACAATCTGGATTCAGAACCCCTTTTAACTGCATCCATCCTTTAGAGAAATTAACAAATTTTGTGAAAGAAAACCTGAATCAGAAAAAATCAGTTGGAATGGTAACTTTAGACGTCCATGCCGCTTTTGATACGGCATGGCACAACGGTCTAATCCATAAACTAGCATAACAAACACATAACGTAACAACACACCAACGTACCTCACCAGAACAATCCAAATATTCCTACCTGATAGATTTTTCACGTATTTATGGAAGGCTTTCAATCTACATTCAACAGCCCTACTCAAGTACTACAGAGTCGGCTATATTAGGAGGACCCTTTCTAACAACGCTATAACATCTGATCGACTAATGACAGCACGTGTTTGAAGCGTTAATCTAGGAGATTTTTTTTATTGAGCGGTACACACAAATCGAACGCACTGAAATGTACATTCAGCTGTACATTCAAAATAACTTCTTAATTATGAACAGTTAACGTGCGTGAAGAAATATTTAAAAAAAACTGTAGTGTCGTTGAAGAACACGAAATATTTCATGAAAATGGCATGGAGCGCTTCCGGTTTCAACAAGACACAATCGATTTATTGATTTATTGCGTTGGTCGCTTGATATAAAAAATGGAGATTTTTACTAGCCTCCTGTGCCTGATTTGGTGCCGGCGCACTTTTTCCATCGGGGATACTTGGAGTCGAAGATGTACAACAATAACTCAAGGACCCTAGGCCCATTTAAGGCCAACATTCGCCAGGAAATAGCCGTCATATTGTCCAAGCATTGGCAATTACAATGGAAAATGCTGTAAAACGAGTAAAAATCAATCAAAAAATCAATGCAATCAAACCTCTTAAACCAAATTAAATGACCTCTTACTTATAGAGCCGAGTAGCCGAGTATTTATTAGTTTTTTTTTGCCCTTTACCAACATTAACACAGACACTAGAAATTACCAAGTCTTTACCAGAAATCAAGTTATAAACGTGCAAAATATTGAAACTCATGGCAATCATCATTAGCATTCGGAGGAAAGCTGCGTGTGGCAACATAACTAATAGCTAGATTTATCTTGATCATGTGAGCCTAGCAGTTGCACATTCTATGCCTTCTGCTAGGCGATAAATGTCGAGAGTCTCATCTTTGGCCAATCCAAGTGATCTCTAATATCCCTGTTGTTCTAGAACCAACAAAAAGTAGATATTGTTCCATTTCGCTAAAAGAAGTTAGTAGCCGCTGTATTATTCTAAACATCAATAATTATTTTTGAACTCTAACCGATTAACTCAACTTCCCTGAATACAAATCGAAAATTGAACAGCCCTCAATAACATATGGAAAACATGTCTGGTCCATACCTTGCCATACATTGATTGTCGAGACCGAGACCATCCCGAAGAATCGAACTGTTAATAAAATATAAATTCTTTTATTTTTATTTACCAATATTTAAAGACGTGTCAGTTCATAATTACGAACTTTTACCATACAATGTAGATTTTCCGAAACCGACTGTATGCCATCATCAGAGGCGGTGGTCCTCATCTAAATCGATCGATCAAAATAAAGTTGTTATATGAAAAACATTTTTCTAATGTTATTTAGGGATCACAGAAATAAAAAAAATAAAAAATTTCTATGTTATGTTTGTGATCTGTTGGTATAAAACTTAATTATATAATTCTTATACATACAAAGACTTATTCCTTCTTGGTTATTTGGCGAACGTGAGAGTTTCTATACCGTAAAAAAACGTAGAATGAACAAGGTGGTCAAATCTACATTTAATTTTCAGAATGTGACATAAATGCAATTCCTAACAGTGCTTTTCAAAGTTGTTAGAAATTTGAGTGAAAGAGCAATAGATAAAAATCGTAGCGAACAAACAATTGAATTATTCTGTTTGCCAATGAAGAAAAAATAACTATTAATAATAACAAATTGATTAATTATAATTGGACAATTCAAAAACAAAGTAGAAGGAACCCAAATTGGAGTTGTTACCAGAGTTACTGTTAATCATACCGATATCGTTACTGCCACTGGCACCACCGCTGCCATTCGTCATCGAAAGATTCTGTGTTGAGGTCCACGTACGCGATGAGGGTCTGTGGAGATAAATTTGAAATAGCATCAAACTTTCCTTCTCAATTCTATTGTCTACTAACCGCGAACTTTGTGCATCTGAGAGATTCGGCGATGAGGCAGCCACATCCTCGACGCCACGCTTGGCCCCGTGCTCCTTATAATCTCGAAAGCAACGCTTACAACGAGTGGGATAACGAGTTTGTGGGTGAAAGCCCAACGGGCAGAGCTGATCACCCTTCAGCGAGGGATAAAGATGATGCATCTTTGGGTTTGGGCCTGCTTCACTTGTTTGCTGCTGAAATTATCAAAGTTAATTCAGTTCAGCTTGTTTCATTCAAAAATACAAAATTTAATTTATGAATGAGCTGAATTTATTTGACAATTTAAATACATTTTTTGTGTACATATTTCGTCGAGAAAAAGTCAATAAACACATATGTATATATTCATTTGTACATATGTATATATATAATATATATAATATATATATAATATATATATAATATATATAAAATATATATAAAATCATTTGTGCATTTATTAGAAACGTGTGTTCTCCGCATCCATAAGTGCCACGAGCTCAAATTTTTAGTTTGAGTTATGTTCGAGGTCTTTTCAGTTTTTTATTTTGGACCCGGTAGGTGACCTTGGGGTCAAGTTATTTCCATTATTTAGATTTACGTATAAAATAAATCTCACTAATACGTACACACAGTAGGCACAGAATTCACATTCAAATTTTATAGATTCTTCTGAATTGTTTTAAAGTACAGATAGTCTGGACTGTTTGTTGATGCAAGTTCTAAGTAACTTAGTTTTTGTCTTGGTATATTGTTTTTTGTCTTTCACCATTCACAAACACAGTTTTATATTCGACTTTATATATATAGATTGTACGTTAAATGAAAATGTATGAAGATTTTCAATATTAACACACAACGGTTATTTACAAAAGATTAATTACTTTACCTACCAACATTAACAAATGTACAAAAGTTTGATGGCAAAACAACGTTCGCCGGATTTGTTTTATTCTACAATTTAATTTCTCAGCGGTGCTTAGACTTTTTAATAGACATGGTGAAATGCAGGGCGCCTAAAATTACACTTTTGCCATGTTTTCGCTGACAAAAGCGCGAAACAATCAAATGGAATATTTGGCTAGCGTCCAATTGAAACCAATGAAAACGTTGTAAATTTGAGAGAACTAAAATTTTGTCTAAACGAAAGAAATAAAAATAAAATAAACAAAAAAGATTGTAAATCTGATTTTGTTCAACGTCAACATCATCGCAATGAGTCGCATATATTCTAGGTGCGTATAGTCTTTTTAAAGATAGTTCCTACGACTCTATTCTAAATTTGCTTTGACATGATGTGCACTCAATATGTAGATTAAATGTAGATATGTAGATATGTAGATTAAATCCCAAATAACCCTAAAGTGACTTGATTTAGAGTCAATTCACATAAATAGTTGAACATGTAGTCTAGCCCATTAGTGTGTTGAGCTATGAAAGTAAGACATTCATGCCGTTTGGGATCATCTCATCTTCAGATGATATGCTATATCGAGTATAAATTCTAAATTAAAAAAAAAATTTTACTACATTTAACAAACTCCAATCTGAGCTTCCGGAGCCGTCTTTAAGACGTGAAAGAAGTAGGTTTTATAGCATAGTTATTTCATAATTTTACGTGGTCTTAACCACTAACAAATAGTATGGATTCCTTAGATTTGGAACTTATATATTTTTATATATTCTATCATGGGCAGAAAAATTGGAAAGAATAAGAACACTGTTTGGTTATGCAGCCAACCCAGCCCAACTAGCAGCAGCGCATTTTTGATATTGTAACTTATTATCATGTAATGACATGTATTCAAGAGACTGTAAATAAGATACAGCTGAAAAGACTATTCAACGTTCCCAGCTGTTGTGTTACTAGTTGTATGATCGCCTGAGATCATTCACCAGCTTATATCACTCGCTGACACTCACTCGATTAAATCGTTCCTGTGCACTCATTCACTTATGTATATCGCTCGTTTGAACACAAGCTTAGTTGCTTACTAACTGCAGTGCAAACTGTAATAAATCAAAAAGATTAATTATTCGGGGCGCGCTATATCTCATGGAGTCGGGATCGTCTTCGAAAATTTCTATATCAAGGTGGTTGTGGCTACACAAACCGTTTGGTGAAATTTAAGTAGATCTTAAATAATAGAATTAATACATATAATAAAAGTTACATTTGCCAGAAATATTTCAATATACAAATATAATTGTGAAGATCTTAAAACTTTAAAATTGTATTTTGCGCTGTTTGTAGTTTTTTGTGTGTCACTTTGCATAGTCTCACCAGGCTATGGAGCAGTAAAGGATTATTGGAACAAACAGCGACTCAACACAAAGCATTGTCCGTCTGTTTCTGTGTGTTGTGGCCAACTCGTACGTATTTCATCTTATGAAATTCATGTGCAAATTGACTTTCAGGACTATAATCAAATGACCGTTTTAGCATTTCAAGCGACAAGTTATGTTTGTGTAAATAAAAAGAGGAATATGGAAACCAAATTCTGTTTTCCTACTATTGGTCATACTGTTTATTCCATACGGTTGATGAAAGGCTATAATAGCTGGTCTTCTCAGATATCTGAACACGCTGTTCATTGTGCTCCTGAGAGTTTCACCTTCGTAATAAAAGACGTTTTTACTAAAACCAAGCTAACTCTAACCAGTAAACTATTTTAGTAGGTCAACCCTATCAATATGTGGCGCTTGTTTCTGTATGTGTAGGTGTTTGAAGTTGACTGCGTTACATGTGTTTGGAATATTATTTTTTATTTTATTTTTTTAATCCTTGTTGGATCCTGTGAAATGTAGGAAAATACTAACACACGAAATTTAGAGCCCAAACTGACGGAACCACGTGAACAAGTCCGACGAAAAGGATGCTATGCGGTGAAAAAGATGAGGGTGCCGATTCGGTGAGTCGATCCGACCAACCAAAGAGGGGAAAATACGAAAACTTAAAAAAAAGCATTTTGATCACAAGATTTGATAAGTCGAGAGAGAGAGAGGGAAAGAGAAAACTATGGAAACTCCTTACCGAATTGGAGTTGACCACTAAAAAGCCCAGCCAGCTATTGCGTCAAATGAGGCAATTGGGGTGACAAGTCCATTTCGACAGATGGACCCAGAACACTGTGGATACAGCGCATGCCGAACAACGTACGATGTATTTTGGCAGCATACACAATTGAAAATTTGGACGATCTTGTTAAAATTGGACATAAAATAATGGACAATTCGCCAATATCATCATACGTCATGGCAACTTCACATAGGAACAGAAACGCTCAATTCAATCCGGCACCCCAACCTGACCTAAGGCAAATTGGAAAGCAAAATAAGTGGTTTGGAGACAAAGATGGACCAATAGCGGAAAGGTCGTTATGCGCCGTAATTCCGGAGAAGTATTTTGAATGCAATAAGACAAGAATTCACTAAATTATTACAGTAAGGCATTGTGTGACCTTCATCTAGCTCGTGATCAAGCCCTATTCACGTAGTTAAAAAGAAGAATGGTGAATGGCGAGATTGTGGAGACTATTGAAAACTTAATGCAAATATTTCGCCTGATCGATACCCACATTTAGATGATCTCAGCGAACAACTTTACGGAAAGCAAATATGCAGCAAGATAGACATCAGCAAAGCATAACACAACATTTCTATGCATCCAACCGACACCTGCACTAAGCACTCCCATGGGATTGTTTGAGTTTACAGTCATGCCCTTTGGTCTTACGAACGCAACTCAAACCTTCTAAAGGTACATGTTGGGTAAGAACGCACAGGTAGGCAGGCCAAACGTTATTCTCACCATCGGCTAGATATAAGATGGAACGGTAGAGATGAGTTAGAACGGCTGGCTTGACGAAACAAGAAGCACTTGAAAGACAAGCGTCAACGCGAGCAGAAGCGTCACAATTTCGAATTGAATTAACTTACATCATCAAATTATTATTTAAATAAAGAATCTACAAAACATTTTTGGCGACCGTGACAGGACGCTTCTGACTGGTGGAGGCACTCGAAACATAAGACGGATTTGGTCATAGAGAAATCTACTGCAGGCGGCTTTTGAAGAGGGCTTAGATACGCAAAAGAATCACCAAGGGTCCAATTTTCGATGGTGAAACCATCATGTCTATTGGCAAGTACCACTGAGTAATTACAATTTCGACTCATTTGTGTGAAGGTGTAGTGTAGTTTTTACAAACTAATAAATGTAAAAAGAAAGAAAATGCAATAGTTAATAAAAATTACAAATAGTAAGGTTAAAAAATAACAATGAAGAATATTCACTAATCCAAATGATAAACCAAAAAAGTATAAAAAAAGCACTAAATTTAAAAAAAAAATGTGTACAGTGAAACCAAAACCGTTAGTGTTAAGAAATGAGTGGCAGATGATATTGACGACTTGAGAATGTCAAAGATATTCAAATACAAATGTTGTTGGCATTTGGCAAACATATTTTTTTTTGTCATTAAATTGTGTGCCTAAGTGACCTTGATCTCGGCGTGTTTTTGTTGTTGAAGGAACGTTATCGCAAGAAGACCGTTGGTCCTATCGCACATTTCCTTTCACCTACTCCGTTGCTTAGCGCAAACCAACGTTGTTATAGTTATTGTTGTTGTCGGAGACCGTTGCTTGGGCCCACTTAATTTCAACAGTTTGAAATATAAAACACAGTTTGCGTGCGTGAAAAAGAGCAACAAAATGCCAACAATAAGTGATGTTGAAACTGGGGGAGAGAGCAATGCCAATAAATTAAACGGTCTTAAACGGCAAAGAAGTGCAATGAAGAGAAGCATAGGAAGTTTGAATAAGAGAACTGAAAGCGATGGAAGTAAGACTGATGCAACTACAATTGAATGCCGGTTAGAATTATTAGAAGCGAACTTTCAACAATATTGTATTCTTCGGACTGAAATCGAAAGATTAAGCGCCGATGATAAGGATAGAAGCGACTTTGAGGAGTTTTACATTTCAGCCAAAGCGAAACTTCGTTCACTACTCAAACGAACTCAAACTCCTAAGGCAGATCAAAGTTCATTTAATGTCACATTATATTCCGAACGCCAGAGAAATATACAACCAAAATTAAAGCTGCCTAGTTTCGACGGAAAGTATAGTGAATATAAGAGGTTTTTCGTTAGTTTCAAAACACTAGTCGATGATGATGTTACTATACCGGATATTGAAAAATTTAATCATTCACTCAGTTGCTTATCAGGGCCTGCATTAAACGTTATTGAAGCCTTTTAAGTCACATCTGATAATTATAAAAGAGAGTTAGATCCGTTACGAGATCGGTATGATAACAAGGTGATAATTTTCCTGAATCACATTGACTCAGATCCAATTTCATTGCGTACAATTATTGATTCAGTTGCCGCCGTGTACTGCTCTCTGTTGTCAATTGGAAATGACCGCGATGTTTTAAATTCAATAATTGTTCATCTAGTTAAGGCAAGGTTAGAACAAGAGTCAAGGGAGTACTACGATGAACGACAAGATTACGAGAAACTGCCTACTTGGGCCGAATGCTATAAGGTATTAGATCGTCGGTATTTATTTCTAGAAAGTCAGTCAAAAGCACCCGGTACCACACTGCCCAGCATTAAAAAGTGGCAGTTGTCAAACAGAAAGATCAACAACTTTGTTAGCACAGCGTCTGCATGTGCAAATTGTAAATCCACTGAACACCATCTTGGAGGTTGTGCAAAATTTATTACCCTTCCAGTCTTTTAACGTTTTGACTTTATCAAGCGTAACGCACACTGCATAAATTGTTTACAGAAAGGCCATATCGTATCAAAATGTCAGTCAAAGTCTCGATGCCGCATTTGCCACCAACCGCATCATAGTATTCTACATAAATTTAGTCCGGTGAACGCAAATTTGGCAAACACGCCTATCCAGCGATCGTTGCCAGACGAGCAGCCCAGCTCCTCAACTTACCCAGTTGTTTCGCTACTTACACGCTGCCCAAAACGAACACTCATCCCGACTGCAGTAATACACATAGGTAAGGGCTATTCTAGATTCTTGCTCCGAAATTAACTTCATCAAGGAAGAGACAGCCAAACGTCTGCAGTTAAAATTGCATCGCGCAGCTAATGACGTAGCTGGCATAGGAAGAATTCGTGCACCAATGAAACAGGGTGTGGTAGCTACAATCAAATCAAGAATAGGCCAATTTCAACGCACCACGCATATTTAGTTACGAAATCAATCACTTCGCAACAGCCAAGTGAGCCGATTATTACCACTGATTGGAATATTCCGAATTCAATTGTTTTTGCTAGTCCCGAGTGTTTCAAACCTCATAAAATAGATTTGTTGCTCAGTGCCGAAATATTCTTTGATTTATTGGGTGAAGGTAAAATATCGCTTGGCACCGGTTTACCGTGTCTTTTCAATACACAACTTGGATGGATCGTTACCAGATGAACAGTCATCAGCGACCATTAACATGCAATCTAGCTCTCGAATCACGACCGGACACGGTGGGTGATCTTTAGAATACGTTTTGGGAAATCGAAGAAGGATTTCCGAAAGTTGCATCTCTGAATCCTAATGAACAGCGATGTGAGGAGTTGTTTGCCTCTCATATCAACAGTCAACCCGATGCACTTTTATGTGTGAGACTTCCTTTCGCAGAGCCAACTGATGTTTTAGGATCTTCATTCGAAATGGCTAAACGACGCTATTTGGCCATAGAACGGCGTTTGGTTAAGGAACCAAGGTTGTATACAATGTATGCTGAATTCATGCATGAATATAAGGAACTAGGACACATCTCTTTAGTAAACACAGTCGACTTCAGCAAACCATACTACGTTATTCCACATCACTGCGTGTTGCGTCCCCAGAGGGACCAAACTACGGGTGGTATTCGACGCGTCGGCAAAGACAACATTGAATCGTTCATTAAACGATATTCTTTTAGTTGGTGCAACACTTCATCAGCCGTTACTTCTAACACTCACGGCAGTTCGGTTACACAAGTTTGCATTGATAGCAACCATTTCGAAAATGTATAGACAATTTTTTATAGACAAGGTTGATCGAAGACTCCAGTTGGTTCTTTGGAGATTCAATCAAAGTCAACCAATTCAAATTTATAAGCTTAACACTGTTACGTACGGAATGGCATCTTCGTCTTTTCTGGCAATTCGATGGTTGCATCGCATTGCAGAGCTGCATAGCAAAAGGTATCCAGTTGGAGGAAACGTGTTAGGAGGAGGATTTATATGTTGACGATTTGCTTACTGGTGCTGAAACATTAGAATAGTTTAAGCTGAAGCAGAAGGAAATTTCTTATATTCTTGGACTCCAAGGAGTAAATCTTACAAAATGAAATTCTAATCATACAGACATCATCTCAGAAGCAACTGGCGAAGTTCCGATTAACTACAGCGATGACATCACAAAGTCTTTGGGTATGTCGTGGAAACCGAAATCGGACAAGTTTTGTTTCCGCTATGACTTAGGGACAGTGGATCAACCTATGAAACCATCCGTGCTGTCTGCAGTCGCTCGTATTTACGACCTGATGGATCTTCTAAGCCTAATCATTGTTCGGAACAAAATACTCATACAGGAAATATGGTTACAGCAGCTTGGGTGGGACGACCCGCTTTAATTACAAAATGACTTTGACAACATTCACAACATCGAAATCAATCAGTTGAGCCATATTCAAGACGGATCTACTTCTGGACTCAAAAATAGTTCATTGGCTCAAGATGCACGTTTCAACACTAAACAGTTTTGTGGCTAACAGAGTGAGTGAGCTGCAAGAGAACACATCCCAAATGGAATGGAGACATGTATCGTCGAAGCAAAATCCTGCAGACATAGTATCTCGCAGATGTAGTGCAATGGAGCTTCCATCTTCAATTTGGTTTCAGGATCCAACGTTCCTGCTTGAAGAGTCGAAATCTTGGTCTTGGCACAGCAACCTCCACTAAGACGCTCGTGGAAAATATTATCGGCGTTAATTCATCGTACTGGCGTGTTCTGCGCATCATTTCATATATATATCGCATGTTTAACAGAAAACCAATTCAGAGATCGCTCACAGCAGGGCGAATTCTTCACGTACCGGCAAAGGAATTGGAAGCCACCTTTATTCGAATCGTTGCAGCCATCCAACATACATATTTCATCAATGAGCTGCATTACATTCGCTCAGGCAAGTCAATTCAAACCAGTTTCCAAAAAACTTACTCCATTCATAGATAAGGTCGGGGTTGGCAACAAAGTGGTAGAAGTCATTAGAGTACATGGCCGTCTAATTAATGCTAATATCTCATATGAAGCTCGTTTTCCTTACTTACTACCCAAAAGACATAGGTTTACTCAGCTATACTTGGAGCACCTACATCGCATACATCTTTCTGCTCGACTAAAGGTTTTACTGGCCCTCTTACGTCAAAAAATTTGGGTCATCAATGCTCGAGAGATGGTCCGCAAGGTTGTTCGGAGTTGCGTCTATTGTTTTCATTACAAGCCTCGCCTGATGGGTCAACTGATGGGAAATCTTCCAGCTAACCGTTTACGAGCGAGTAAGCCATTTCTCATCACCGGCATTGACTTTTGTGGTCCTTTCTTCACGTCTTACCGCATCAGAGGAAAGCAGCCGTATAAAACATATATTGCTTTATTCGTTTGTTTCGCCTCAAAGGCAACACATCTTGAAATTATATCGGATCTGTCCACAAATAATTTTTTATTAAGTCTTAAAAGGTTTGTGAGTCGACGAGGATTGCCCCAGCACATCTTCTGCGACAACGCAACCGATTTTGTGGGCGCAAACAATAAGATGAAGGCTTTCAGAGACGCCTTCTTATCGCGACATGCACTCGAGGGAGTAGTAACTTACTGTAGCCAGGCCGGATTCGACTTTAATTTCATTCCGCCTAGCGCTCCACACTTCGGCGGCTTGTGGAAGCCGGCTTGGTGAAGTCCGCTAAATTACTGTTGGTGAAGAATGCTGCACAGGCCAACCTGTCGTACGAGGAGCTGCAAACCCGGAGGTTGAAGCGATCCTTAACTCACGCCCCATCACTGCACTTACGGATGATCCTAACAATGGGGAGGCATTGACGCCATCACATCTGTTAATTGGCGATGCACTAAAGGCGATACCCGACGAAGTTGTAGAGGGCTGCGGAATTTCCTCACTAACTAGATGGCAGCAAGTGACGTACCTGAAGTACCAGTTTTGGAAGGTATGGACACGCGATTACATTCACCAGCTGCAACAACGAACAAAATGGTTCCATTCGCAACCTAACGTAAAGGTGGGACAATTAGTGTTAGTTCATGAAGACAAATTGCCGCCACAGAAAGAGATGTTGGCAAAAGTCACAAGAGCCATCCCAGCAGCGGATGGTAAGGTAGATGGCAATGTAGTCGACCTACAAACATCGATCGGGTCGTTTCGACGGCCAATACACAAGATTGCGCCTTTACCCTTAAACGATGCTGCTTGAAAGTTGCTGCTTTCAACGGGGCAGTATGTTGGGTAAGAACGCACAGGTGGGCAGATCAAACGTTTTTCTCTCCATAGGCTAGATATGAGATGAAACGGGAGAGATAAGATAGAACGGCTGGCTTGACGAAACAAGAAGCACTTGAAAGACAAGCGCCAACGTGAGCAGAAGCGTCACAGTTTCGAATTAAATTAACTTACATCATCAAATTGTTATTTAAATAAAGAACCTACAAAACAGTACATGGATTCAATCTTTCGAAACAACTTTCGCATATTGGTATGTAGAGGAAATTCTCATCTTTTCAGACAATGAGGAGGAACAAAAACGTCACGTTGAAAATGTCGTACAGTAACTTAAGGCCGAAAAATTTACAGATAAACTTATCAAAATGCGAATTTGGTGTTCAACAACTAAACTTTTCAGGGTACAAATTCAATGCAAATGGAATCAAACCACCATCTGATCGTATTTAGGCCTTTTAAATTAACTAATTTATAAGGAAGAGGCTGACCTTGTAGAAGAGACTGATTGTCAGCTAGCCAGTGGAACATGCGACACTAGGCCTAGGCCTGTTAACGGATATAGGGTCCGGTGATCCGCAAGCGGGCACTGCGACCAGAGAAGATTTGTTATACCCTATACCCTAATTAAGACAATAGAGCCTCTACCTTTTAATAAAGGCTAGGAGGTTCTTTGTCGAAGAGTTCCTGATAAGAACAGGTGAAACACAGTCCTGTTTCGGGAAGTTCAGACGAACTCTGGCCACCGCCGAACAATCGCACAGGAGGTGAAAACTTGTTTCTACGTCTTCTAAATAGGGCCTACACTCTGTGGAGGGTGACAAACCTAGTTTGTGCAGATGGTAATTTTATCTGACAGTGCAGAGCACTTGTTGCTGCTGACCTTCTTACGAAAATATATAAAGGAGTGAGTCCAACGATCGAAGCCATGGCGGCTGTCGGGCAGGTTCGCATGGCCCCGGCCATGGCGAGGCACGCAAGCCGCTGCGGCTTGTCGCATGGCTGAAACCTGAAGCGTCTTAGGCCACCATAAGAGATCAGCATTAGTGACGACGGGTCTAACCACCATGGTGTATAACTAGTAGATTCGTTTTGGAGATAGATCGCATGTTCTACATATAACCGTATATAAGGACACATGGCTCTGGTGGCTTTGTTGAGTATTGTTTTAGGATGAGAACTCCAATTCAGGCGTTTATTCAGAATTACCCCTAGATATTTGATCTCATTGGAAAGTTCAATTACAGTATACCTGATAAGGGTACCAATACTACTTTCTGTGGATTAATGCTGAGACCCTCTCTGTTACAACAGTTGTTGACCTGGCGGTCGGACATTACATCCGGGACAGTTCATTCGAATCTCCCCGCCACAATAATGGTTAGGTCATCCGCGTATCCTATGATCTCATACCCAAGTGAGCTCATCTTAGCTAAAAGATAATCAATGATGAGGGACCAGAGTATCCCTTAATTGCTCTTATGCAAACGGTGGTATTTCCCAGAGTGGACGATATGTCACGCTGTTTTAGCATGGCACCTACTCAAGCTATAGTATGGTTATCTATATTCCTATAGCCTAGTTATGGAATCATCGACGTCTAAGAATGCACACAAAGCAACTTCCTTCGACTGGAGTGAGGTTTCGGCCTCACCGACGAGGTGATGAAGGACAGTTTCGCTTGATTTGTCCTTCATGTAGGCATATTGATTTCTGCGAAGGGGATCCATTTTTTCAAGCCTTTGCCTGATATAGAGCTCTACTAATCGCTCCATAGTCTTTTAAATAAAGAAAGTTAAACGTATTGGTCTATATGATTTGGGTAGTTCCATATGCCAATTGCCTTGTTTGGGGATAAAAACGACAGACACCTTCCTCCATGACTGTGGTATCCCAGGTTCAAACTAGCCTTAAAGAGACCAATTAGTAGGTGTTTAGGCGTTCTTGACAAATATTATTCACATACTTAGAAAAAACTTTAAGATACTTCTATGAAATTAAAAAAGTTGACACTTACATCGACCGTACATTCCAGCACCTCCCAAATACACTCTTTCTTGTAACGGAGGCCATTTTAGCGGAGGCGGAGGTGGATTAGCAAATCAAAAAAATAGTTTTTTAACTTTTATCGAAACAAATGTTGTAAATTTAATATACCTATTGGTAATCAAAATTAATGAGAGGTAAATTACATTTAACAGACAACAATTTTGCCGCTTTATACCATTAAAGCGATTTCGATAGGGTTCGTAAATTAAATCGGCTCCACTAAAAGCTTCAAATTTTTTATTGTATTTCCACCATAATAAAGGGTCTTCATTTAGTGGAAACCGGTTTTGATTAATATATTCATTTATTAACGATTTCCATATGATCGCGTGCAGGGACGGGAAGTAAGAAAAATCCCTGCAGCGCCCCTCAGTGCGTATCGCAAAAGGCAACTAATGGGAGAGGAGTGTATCCAAGTGAGCCTAACAGCATATTAAACATCTTTAAACTGCCCCACAAGTGTGCAAATCCGAAGGTTGACGCGACTGGATATCACCGGTGTCACAAAAGTAGGATCAATCAAGAACTTATATCAGCTAGAAGAGATGATGGTAAGAAGGCGATTGGACATCTTTTGTGTCCAAGAAACGAAATGGAAAAACACCGGAGATCGGGTGTGTTTCTTGGATATTAAGACAAAATCATACAAGATGTTCTACTACGGTAAGGAACAGGGTAAGAATGGCATCGGTATCATCCTTGCGGCAGAGTTACTTAGCAACGTATTGACCATTTCAAAGTCCAGTGAAGGCGAGGTGTGGAATATTGTCAAATCCTCCCCAAATCGGGTAACATAAGGGAAAAAATTGCATTCCGGCTTGATTTTCACAACCTCATTAAATATATTCAAAAGGATAAGCTTTTGTTTGTTGGCGGAGCACTTGGCCCCTTATACAGTGGCGGAAATGAAACTCAGATTGACTACCATTTGGTGGCAAATTTCATAAAGCCTAGAAGGTTGCAAAGTGATCTTGAGAGAGGCAATCACCCGATAACACCGTCGCCTGCTGACAGAAATATTCATGGAGAAGAAGAACAAAAATAAACAAACAAAGGTCTCTGCGAAAATCGATTGGTACAACCTGGACAAAGAAAAAGGCGAGTCATTTATTATCAACATGAAAAAAAAAAGAAGAGGTGGGCTCAAATTGAAGTTAAGTATATGAAGAGCCCATATCAGGAGTTGGAGGAAATATCTTCTTCGCCTGCTGATAGGAAACAGCTAACCCACGAGCTTCGACCAAACACAAACAAAGGAACTACAATTTTCAAGATTGCCGCACAGAGAAAAATAAATGCTCAAGAAATTCGTTCACCGAAATTCATAAACAAAGCTCAAGGCCAACTACTTGTCGACGACGAAAACATTTTACACAGGTGGCGAGAGTATTGCGAGGAACTTGTAAACGAAAAGTTTCCCCGGCTATATTTTCTAGAAGCCGCCCTCAACAATGAAGAAGTGACCGACATAACAGTCGAAGAAGTTGGGAAAGCGGTCAAAAACTACAAGAAGAGAAAAGCTGTTGGGCCGGATGAGATACCCAGTGAGTTCTGGAAAAAGATGGGAAACATCTGGCTCAGATGGTTCATGATTCTTATCTCCAAACTCATAAGAGGTGATCCAATGCCCGATCAATGGAGGGCAAGTTATCTTCTTCTTTTACACAAAGGAAAGGGTGATACGCGAAACTGTGATAATTACCATTCAATTAAGTTGATGTCACATACCATGAAGATCGTCGGGCGAGTATTAGATGGCGGCCTAAGACAAATAATACGGCTGTCTGATGACCAGTGCGGGTTTGTCGCGGGTAAATCAACCACAGATACAATCCAAAGTATAAGGATCATAATGGAAAAGCATTATGATTCCTCAAAGGATCTGCATATGATTCTGGTTGATTTTGAAAAAGCATTCGATAGACAGAGATCTGATATGGGTAGTGATAAGAAAACAAAGAGTTCCTGAAACCTACGTACGGATGATCATGGACATGCACAAGGGACCAGGGACAAAAGTCAGATGTCCCGCAAGAGTCACCGATGAATTCCCAATAAAAGTCGGTGTGCACCAGGGAAGTGTCTTAAGTCTTTTGCTCTTTATTACAGTCCTAGATTATCTGCTTGAGTGACGGAAGCTAAAGCATATCAGTTATTCTTTGCTGACAATGAAGCCATCATAAGCGATGATCAGACTTCCCTGCAACAAGAAACTTGATGTTTGGATAGATGTTTTGGAGGGGAATGGGTTTCGTATTAACCAAAAAAAGATGTAGTATCTGTACTGCCTATTCTCTGACCGAAGCCAATCCATTCCAGACATTTATTTGAATTGAGTGGTAGTTCCCAAGTGTGAAAAGTTTTTTCCTGGGATCAATGATCAACAGCAAAGCAACCGTTGATGACGACATCAATCATCGTGCAAGCGTAGGGTGGATGAAGTGGCAGGAAAACTTTGCCATCTTCTGTGACCGAAAAATGTCCCCTAAGCTGAAAGGAAGGCACTACACCGCAGTTGTGCATTCGGCGTTCACATACGGTTCACAATGCTGGACAATGTAAAAAAAGTATGAGGGAAAATTGACAGCAGCTGAGATGAAGATGCTTCGCATGACAGCAGGAGTAACAAAGCTTGATTGAATAAGAAGTTCAAGAATCCGAGGAAGCCTTGACGTCAAAGAATCCATCTCAAAAAAATTGGAGCACGACCGGCTCAGTTGGTATTGTCATGTCCAAAAGAGGGATCCTACGAACCCCATCAAAAAGGCAATGGCAATCAACGTTCTCTTACAATAGCGTAAAAGAGGCAGGCCTAAAAACTCCTGGATCACTCAAATGCAAATACACCAGCATTTGATTGGCCTCAATGTTGAAGTGATTAAAATTGGAAGGCCTGCAGATATTTTTTGTGGTCGAACCGGCGAACCCCACAGGCGGACCAGTAGGAATGCAGTAAAGTTGGAGAGTTATGACCCCTATAATTCTCATCAAAACCTCGTCGTTTAAATGGAGAGATGAAGAACGATTTCCATATGATTAGGTTTCTATTGGTTACATTGGTGCCATTTCCATCTTCCTCTTCATCGTCACTACTGTTTTTGAGCATGTCTAGCAGATTTGAATATACACTTTACGTTGGCGGTAAAATCTGGGAGCTCGTGCACGGTTCATCGTCTACTCCACTCCAGTGAATTAAAAACCCCAAACCCTGGATTCAATGATTTCAGAAAATCGCAATATCCCTCATATCTACACAGCAATCGAAATACATATCCGTTAAAACTCCGATAAAAACAAGCGGAGGCAAAGGTACGATTTCTTGTGGATGTTCCGCGAATGCCGCAACGAAGTTCCGTTACAACCCTAATTATGTACACAGTTTAGCACATCCTGGAGTTCGCGCTACTTCAAAATTGGTTAGTCAAAAATAAAAAAAATAAAAAAAAAACGACACAACTAGCTTATACCTCAACATTTTGCTGCTGTCGACAAAAGATTCGAACACATTCATATAGACATAATCATGCTATTAAATTACCATGAATATAAGTACTGCCTCACGGCCACACAACGGATATCACCCTTCAGCAAACGGCTTGATTGAACGATTGAACGGCATCGCAGTCTGAAAGCATCCGAAATTCCATGGATAAAGCTGCTACCTACAGTCATGTTAGGCCTCATAACAGTCTGCAAACCAGACATAGGAGCGTCAGCAGCCTAAATTTTATTTAGAGAATTTTTCTGCGATGTTTATATGCATTTCGATCAACCACAATTTATAGATAAATTCTGTGAGCATATTCAAAACGTACGACCAAAACCTGCAGCTCATTACAATCTCAACATCAAATTCCTTCAAAAAGATTTATACAGTTTAACACATGTTTTTCCAAAATCTGACCACATCAAAAAAGCCTTAGAAACACTTTGCATCGGACATTATGAAGTAAAGTGCTGACGAAACGATCGAGAATTCACCATACTAGTAGAATGACAACAACACAACATTTCAGTCGAACGTCTAAAACTATCATTTTTCTTCAACCAAAATAATGAAGAGGATATCTCGCTCAAAACGTGCGCAAGACAAATAAATACAAACACATCCTCATAGAAAATACTAGGGGGAGAGTATTTATGAAGGCAAGTGATGCGTCCTCTACGGCAACAAACCCACACTAACTACTTTATACTTACTAAATGACTAACACTAGAGATAGACGACGAACAATAGTAACTGTAAAACAAAGTCAAACAGAATAAAAAAGCACTTCAACAATAGATACATGGCAAAGAGCCATATGTCTGGTGGCTCTTTGCCTCCACCCAGAGGTTAGAGGAATTGAAACAATGACCATAACCATGGCCATGTCCATGAATCCTGACTTCAGTAAGGTTCGAATCCTGGCCTCTGTGGCGGCAGCTATAGTTCACTTTAAATAGTCTATCGAGAAAGCGGACTCATGCGCAGCTTCCTACAGCCGGGTAGCAAACGGCGTTAAGCTTCGGTTTATTCCAACCGACCTATCGAAGAAACCTTTTACTGCTGAGCATATCGCACTGCTGCAAGAGGCTATAATCGACGTTGGCATTGAAAAACCTGATGGCAACCTAAAACCAGAATTCGAGGGATGTGTTCCCCGGACCTCTTGGCTACAGATAACATGTTCCACGAAGTCCACACTAACATGGTTGAGGAATAACACGGGTCGCATCAAAGGGAAGGCCTCTCTGGGCATCAAACTTGTCGATAAGGACAAATTACCACAGACGCGCGTAATCCGAGGTTATTTCCTACACAGCGGAATTCCCACCAATGAGAAGGTTTTTGCCACCATAGCCTGCCAGAACTCTCTCCGGGAAGCGGCTCCATGGAAGGTGGTGCACCGAGCGGCAAATGACCATCAACTGCACCTCCTAGCCATTGTCGATGATGACACTTATAAGGCTCGTAAGGCCAGAGCCTCATCGCCTACCGCTTCGGCCACATCAAGCTTGTGGGCCACTTTTCTGGTGTGTGTAGAGTGGTAGAGGGGAACAGGTCTTTACCTCCTTTGTGAGTGTCCGACGGTGGCCAGACTTCTAAACTCCAAAAAAACATGTTTCTGTATCACCTGTTTTGATCAGGAACCCTTCGACAAATAACCTTCTGGCCTTCATTAAAAAGGTAGAGGCTCTTTTGTCTTAATTAGGGTATAGGATACAAAAGCTCTTCTTTGGTCGCAGTGCCCGCTTCCTTTGACAGGTATACCCCTCAATTGTTTGCGGACCCTCGGACCAAGCAACCGTTAACAGGCCTAGGCCTGGTGTCGCGTGTTCCACTGAGATTCGGCCTCTTCCACCACGTCACGACTTCTTTATAAATATATTTATTTATTTATACCGCGAAAATCTGGGGAAAAATAAGCAAATTGAAATATTTGTATAAAATCTGTTTTTGATCCCATGGGTAAATGTTATTAGATATCTTGGAATTCATCTGGATAAAAAACTTTGCTTCAATGTAAAATGACCAGCTTAAGTGAAACTTGAAATTTCAGTTTGCCTTTGCAAAGTATGTCAAATTCGAAATGGAAACTTTGTCAAAGAAATATAATAAACAAGTTTGACTCACACACCGCTTTATTTGTTCTTGCGCCTGATAATGAAAGGAGAAATGTCGTATATCACAAGGTGCTTCATTGATGAAAATCAACACATGCAGCAAAATACATAGATTCAATAGAGCAAATTTCTTTCTGATACGCCATTGAATTACTTGATTTTTGTACTTATTTTCTTCCCTAATACCGCAGAACAACGTGTGGCGAGCTACGCTAGTAAAACATAAAATGCCAATATTTCAACATTTCGAATTTGAGATCTACAACCGATTCAACAAGGTAGTTAAAATAAATTAACGTTATTCAACGAATTCTGTAATTTTTTTTCTTCAAAGGAAGAGAATTTTTTTACAACCAATGTAAAGATAATGTAGAATCAATACCCTTAGCATGACAGTAAACTTCAATAGCTGCAATAAATGTAAGGACTTCTTTAGTTGTTGGACTTAGATTACAAATTTCATATAAGAGACCCTTTTTCTATGACAAATTTATATAAATACTTAAATTCACAACATGTTAGGCATTTATGAGGAAAATGAAATCAAGCAGGGCTGCACTTAACCGGTATCCATTGTATTTAACTGTATGTTATGTAGATTGTAGATTATGCAAACAACGAAAACAAAACTCACAGAAAAAATCCTATTACCGAACAGGATATAAAAGCACACATACCACATACATATGCACATGTGCCTCATAATTTTTTATTTGCTCTCATTTCAACATTCCAGCATCTGGTGGGGTCAGATAGATTAGAATTTTTGAGGTTCTGAAACGTGGTCAAATGGTTACTACTGATCGGTATCGAACACAAGTCACCGCTTTGATGTGCTTTTGTCTTATGACGATGACAGGACGAACGTCGTTATCTATCTATACCTAGCCCCTTCAGACTATCATTCGTTTCGTTTGAAAAGTCTTAAAAGTATTATTTTTGAAATACTTAAATCACGCCGTTGCTCTTTTATTATCCCACCTTCATAGTGTTTTTTGGTTGCTTTTATATATAACTATACCCCCATAAAAACTCTACTACAACATTTTTTTTTTAAATTTGACCGTTCCGCTCGCGTTTTATGTAGAAACGTCAAGACATTGCAATGTTCATAAACAGTGCTTATTGTTCCTAAGTCGACCGATGCATCTTCGTAGTAATAGACTGTCAGATCGTAACTGAAAGCCAAACTATGCGAATTCGACTGCATCCGATTTTTCGGACTAAATGGATCGCGATCGACGAATTCTCATTCGATTTGTCTCAAAAGCTCACTACGCTGTTCGTCCGTGTCACGAAAATAGGAAAATAGACAAAAAATTAAATAGATTATTTGATAATATTGCGTATGCATGAACAAATCAAAACATAAACAAAAAATGTAAACAAATAAATCTATTATCAAGTGAATGAATGAGTGAAAGCGGGAGAACGCAATAAGTGAAGTGTGAGCTATGCAACCACAGTTTCTTGGCGCATGTTTTTTCTGTAATTGTCGAAAAACGCAAGCAATTGATGTGCTTGAGAAATGCGCGCAGATCTCTCAATATTGGTGGAACACGCTCCCTGGCGGCATTCAGCAAAACATTGCAAACCCCTTGTTCGTTAAAAATAATACTCCACCTATTTTTCAGGTGCACCCATTTCAGATTTTTCGTTGTTTTTGCCGTTACTGACAGCAAATAAAGGGAAAAAGAATTGATAGAAAATACAAAATGGTACTTTGCTCCACTTGAATTGCAACTTACCGTTAATAATGACAACAGCGAATAAGCAGAGTGACGATACGACTTAGTTTCCTCGCTCTAATAAACGATAACGATGGATTACGATGATGATGATTCCCTGTGCTCTGTTCCAGTGTTGTGTAAAATGTTAGCTCATTACATCTAACAATTTTGTTGCCGAAACTCTTTCGTTCTCACAGCTAGCGAAGTTGCGTAACAAAAACTTTTTTCAGTGTAAAATGAAATAAAAAAAGAACGGATGTAGCAAATTCTTTTGCAGCACAAAAAAACTTGAAACGATAAAATTTTTCAAACTATGCTCGAATTGTTGAATTTTCGTTTCACATTTATCTGAGCTTTTCATTATTTGATTGCATGTTAACTAAAATCATTTTGAATTTTCAAAAAAAACAATTTATTTTTTTGTTGAAAATATTAGCTGTGTTTTAAAAATAGAACACATTTTTTCGTAAATGGCAGCGCACTTTTAGTGAATTTCTTATTTGATTTTTTCCGATTTTTAAATGCAAAAATTTTTTTAAATGTAAAAATTCACGTTCCCATTTTTCAAATTAAACTTTTCCAAGTCAGTCGATTTGTTTTCCGTTTTCCGCTTGCTTCTGATGTTGGATCAGTCGTGCCTATAATTATATAGACGATAAAAATTTCTTAAATAAATCGATCACTGGCACTACATAAGTGTATATGCATCTCCTTCGCACTAACTGCAAATTTCACATTTAATCGACTGAACGCCTCTGATGCGAGTTTTATCGTTGCGTACGTTTCAATAATCCGCGAGGAACTAAATTTAAATGAAATTCCGATCGCTCGGAAAAGCACACACTAAATTTTCCTACTTATAAGTGGCTGTACAAAATTTTCTCCCGCTCTATTTTGTTTAAAGTGCATACATCTGCTTTGGGGAGCTCTTTCCCGTTTGCCGAGAATAGTTGGGTAAATAAATTTAAGAGATGTACGTCATGTGCCTCGGCGCTAAGCATCACGGCGCGAAAATTAGCAAATCTGAAAATGTTGATGAACATTGTACAAAATATGAAAAGAAAAAAGTATGATATAAAGTATGTTCCACTGTGTATGGAACCCATCAAACCACTTGCGCATTATTCCTAAAATAACTCTTATAACAGTATTATATTGTCCGAAGTGTTAGGCACTTTTTAAAAATTTAAAATACTCTTAAGTCGGATTGTTTTCAGAGTTTCCAATTCAATTCATACATATTTATTTCCAATTTGTTTCTTCTCCATCGGAACAGGCCCAGAGGAGTTATAAAAGTAGTTATTTTCCTACTGGATTCATCCAATTCCAATTGGTGGTAAGCATCTTTGGGGTCCAGTCGAGAGAAGCATTTTGCACCCCTTAGCTTGGTCATAAATGTTTCGAAAACTGGCAATAGGTAGTTCTCTCTTAGAATTGCCATATGACTAATTTCACGTCCATATATATTCGGACCTCCGCGTTTTCTTTGCACGCTATGACAATAGGTGATATCCATTTAGAAGGTCCTTTCAGTGGCTCAATAATATCAAGGCTAAACACTTCTTCCAATTTGACCACAACCTTGTCTTCCAGTGCTATTGGTCTGCGCCCCATGGGCTGGTTTGACGTCTAGATTAAAAGGGAGTTTGATTGGCAATCCCCTTCACTTTGCAAAATGAGCTACGTTTTCTACTTGATTGACTTCCAGCCCAAGTCGTAGCACCCTCAATCTTATTGCCGTTTCCTTACCCAATAGTGATTTTTCCTATTTTCAATGACAAAAACTGGAGCAATCACTTCGGGATTACGATCAACAGATATGGTGACTTCAAATACCCACTTTACTCTCAGCAATTTTTCTGAAGAGTATCCTCTGAATTGATTAACTAAATTTGCCGGGCGTTGCATATTGTTGCCTTTTTGTTCTGAAAAGTTCACCAATCTTTCGGGCTTATAAGGTTAAAACGAGACCCAGAATCAATTATTAAAATAAGTTTATGGCCCCCTAATTGGCATTCGATCATTTAATCTTCATCATCACTTAAGATTTTAAACCAATTTGACCCAGGTTTGGTATCGCCTTCTCCCTCTTCCAAACGGACGGTAGTGCGCTATGGTTTACCGCTATCGGTGTTACTTTGAATTCCCTACCGCTTAATAATTGTTATTGTTCTAACCTTCCCTGTCTGCCCAAAAAAGAAAGAAAATTATGCAAATGACGACTTATATTGCGGTCACTGCATGACATATATGACATACATAGTTAGAAACGGCAAAGATTGTTTTGCCTAATAAAAACAACATATTTTACTTTAAAAATACAAATATAGATATAACCCATGGCACTCAATAATAATGTAGCATTCTACTGGTATAGGAATTTTTACAATCGGATGTGTAGTTTCGAAGATTACCTCTAACATCCAAACAAATATTACCTGTTTATAATATTACCGCCAGGTTTGTAATAGCTCCTCGGTAGGTCATATTACGATAAATGTTAACATCTAATATTTTACAGGTTTTTATCAGCTGATATTTCGTGCCCTGCTAGCACACTGTAAAATGGACGACAACGTGATTTGCTGCATTATTGCAACATTTTTGGAACAATGTGATAGTAATAACAAAAGAAGTGTATTAAAATCGTTCCGTGATCATAGCGATCAGCAACAGATCAAAGGCGATGGCACGTTGTCCGGCAGCAAAGGCACAAAACGCGACGGTGACAGCACAACCTTATCTGCTGGTAGCTGCTCTTCGTTGTTATCTGTTTGCATCTGAAAGATAAAGTATATATTACTACAAAAAATAAATTGAATTATTTCACATATTACTTCGCTGAATCCCAACTTCAATCAACCGTCAATTCCATCGATTGCTGCTGGTCCGAAA